>JAQIUQ010006053.1:0-28017 GCA_030378365.1 Hybognathus amarus | reverse complement strand
TACTACTATTTCAAAAGGCAATTCACACATTACATTTCAAATGAGTGTCTTCATTTCCTTACAATGATTTAACTATCTATTGATACAACTGCTCAAAATGATAAGTAACTGTTGCATTACTCTTAATGCATAGTTGAATGGAAACACACAATCTTTCATGTTTACAGTAAATCATGAAAGTTTCAATATAACGAGATTCATTTTCACCAATTAGCATGGAGCATGAACCAATTAGACTACAATATCCATGGATGTAGCCAACCCCGATCTCACGTAATTTTCAAATTTAATTAGAGGTGGCTAATTGTAAGAATTCATACGACCTCACTCTGGACAAATTAGGCACGATTTTGCTAAATCGTACATATTTTACAATTGGCCAATTTGTATGAATATCTTATCAATGACCTACCCTAACCCCGCCTCTGAAATTTAACCATCGTGGTTCAGCAAATCGTACGCAATTTGTACGAGTGGTAGGTCGCACAATTAGTACGAATCAGCCACTTTTTAATCACTTGTACGAATCGCAACGAATTGGTCGTGAGAATAGGGTAGGATGTAGCCTAATATTTCATATTTCTGATTCCAATAAACCTACGTTGCTGATTGTACTGTAGTGTTTTGCATCAATATATTACACACTTGATGATTCCACTATGTCTGCATTCTCTCTGACAGCTAGCAGTACTTTACAGAGATGTACATGTATGCATGTAGTGCCATAATGAAACCTGTATCCCCCAATTTTGTTCAACAATATTGAACTGAATTGCACAAACAAGGACTTAGTGAAACGTATCCGTTGCTTGTGTGTGGGTGATGCTATAGTCATGTTTCAATGGCATTTCACAGTAATATCTTGTTCTTCTGACGAACGCATCAAGTGCAAGATCTTTTTTAAAGACGCCAACGCACAATGCAATGTTTTGAACATTAGACAGCCTGCGTTAAAAGTCGATAACCGTTTTGAGTTTCTTTTTTGGTGTCTAGAGTTTTGAAAAATGACATCTAAGGCTTTGAAAATAGTAGCAAAGTGATTCTCGTAAAGAAACTTTAAAACAAATAACTCAGACAAAAGGCAGGCCAGTGAATTTATCGCAATTGTTAAACGGCAGAATTAGTAAGAGTTATATTCTAGTATGTGGTTCCTTAATTTAGCAACTCACTCTGTTTAGCTCCCCAGTGAATCAGATGCGTTGCAAATCGAAGTGTGCTCCAGCTGAATGAATTAAATGACTCATAGGGCCCTATCTTGCGACCCAGGCACAAAAGTGATGCATATATAGTTCCAATTTTGCACCCGCGCGCGCAAAGCAGCTTTTCTCCGCCAAAGACGCGCGCGTTGGTAAACTAGGGAATGAATCCGCGCTCCCTGGGCAGATCGTGTGCAGATAGATTCTGGGCAGATAGTGTGTCGTCGCGCAAACATTCCTAGTGCAGCTTCCAGAAAACAATTCCGCAGTTCCAGAAAACAATTCCGCCATCTGACCAGAAAAAACCTGGTCTATAAGTCAGTTGTGCTGTTCATAATACTATTTCATGCGCCATGCTTGGCCAAATGTAGCGTGTACACAGACGCGCATACCCTTTGATTCTCTCATCAACACAGATGCAGCAGTTTTTACTTTTGCAAATCATACATTATAAAAAGGAAAAATATTAACACATGAGGGAAATCATTGTGGTTTACATGAAGATGAAAACCTAATTTCCAATTTTTTAATAATCGTTTAATTTTTACTGATTGTAGTACTGAAGGATGGACCTGTCTACCCAATAGTGGCAAGAAACATATATATAAATGTTTATCCGACGCTGATTCGAGTGGGTTTCTCCTATACCAATACAACGTCACTTCTCTGTCTTTCACTGCCTTAACAATAACGTTGGTCTCATCGGCTGTAAATGCTCTCTGGCGCGCGCCTGGTGAACCCACCGTTATAATAACAATTCGTCATGCAACATGTGCACCCGCTCTTAAAGGGTATGTCTGGATGACTCTCTTATTGGTTCATTTTTTACATTACGCCCAAACCACACCTATGAATAATGAGGCTACTTAAGACCAACCCCTGTTAAACTTGCGCCCGGCGCAAGAGTCATTTATCCCGCCGGTAAAATAGCAACAGACGCCCAAGACCCGCCCACAAAGTTACTTGTGCTTCGCGCTTGATACTTGTGTTTCAGATCGTTAAAATAAGGCCCATAAAGTCTATAGGTGTGTTTGACTTGAAGCGGCGCCGCGCAGGCCGATCGGTGTATGACATCAAAGTATCGCTGAGAGCGATTCGAAAGCATAGGAAGCCGTCTCGCTCCCACGGTACTTTGATGTCATCCATCGATCTGTTTGCGCAGCGCCGCTTCGAGTCGAACACACCTTGTCACTTCATGCATCCTGTAGAAAAATTTACAAAAAATCTTAACAACAGACAGACAGTCTGTTTGGAAAACACCAGCACAGACAAGCAGTTATACAAACAGTAAAAAGACTCTAAAAAGTGCTGTTGTTGAACTGTTAAATCAGCAGCACAATAAGAATAATTATATTCAAAATAATGGCAGATTGACTTGCTGGGGTTGGGAACTCTGCCGTAAAGGCCAATGCAGCCTGTTTATCTAAGACACCCTGGTAACTCTAAACACATGCATAGCCCACATACAGTACATGCACCGACTAAGCACAGCATTCACAGTGACATAACAGTCAGATGTCTGCCAAACATGTGTAGAGATGAAACACAGATTCTAGGGGCGTCATGCAGGACTGGCTTTCCTCTAAAGCTGATTTCTCTCTCCAATTTAATGGCCACTTCTTATGTATCCTGTCTGTCTCTCATTGTTCTTCCTCTGTTATGCAGTCCTGCAGATATAGGGTTCGACAGGTGTCAGCACACAGCTGCCAGTATGAAACTACAACCCCTGATATCTGACCCAACTAATGGTCCACAACATCTTTCAATGCACTGAAACACTCACACAAACATTTGGAGGTTCCCTCCTTTGAAATAGTAGGCGTGATCTTAAAGAACGATTAAACTAAAACTTAAATGACTGCTAATCAGGATGGTTTGTCAGGATGGTTTGCGGTGATGTGTGAATGAGCGCATGAGTGATTGAACCTGTCCAAATCTGTTTCCAGCCGTAGGATTATAAGAACAGTGCACCTGGTGAGGCAGAAGAAGGGGACTATAGGAACGGTGTGGAAAAACAGACAGATGGTGGCAGACATTCTTAGAGAGTGGGAAAGGCAGGAAGCCGTGGAAGGAGGGGTAGGGGGATTGGAAAGAACAGCAGCTGTTTGGCACTGAGGAACCGGACAACATAAGATGCTAAAATGAATGCGCACAACCTATGCAATGCTCTTACATAGCAGATCTGACAGTAAGGCCTGTTTCTACAGCTGGCAAAATTGACAGCTCATACATTAACATTAATTGATTCCTCACTGCCCACGTAACTGAGGAATTATAAAGAGAGGAATACAACCAAATACATATTGTGCACAAGTTTTATCAACTAAGTCACAAACAAATAACTAACATACAAATAGTTACACATACATGGGTAGATGGTTGAAGTGACAGAATGGAACTGGAAGCAGGTAATCAAACTATGGAGAAGTATCCATTTAACTATGAAAAGAACCATCAGATTATCATTTTCAGAGCGCCCAATTAAATTGATGCATGGACTGTGCAGTGGATGCAATTCTTGAAGTTGTTGAAAATTTAAGTTGTTGGTTCCATGAGTGTCAAATATTGAAGTTCCATTGTTTTCTTCTTCAAGAAGATATGAATGAACTTGCATGGGTAGTTTGACTATGTTCTCATGGCCGGAGAGGACACAGAGAGCAAATGGTGGGAGTCTGCGACTGGACTTCTTCTGCGTCGAATGAAGACGTTGCTGCCAAACTCTTGAGATTGTCCTCTGATTCTGTTGTGCTTGAGAGAGTCCTCTGAATGAGCACATGGATGGATTGTGAGTTAAGGCCTGCTGCCTTGGGGTCTGGTGTGGCCCGCAGGACAGCAACCTAAATGTAGGAGAGAAGGCCAAGAGAAGAAGGGCTTGCGTATTGGCCATTTAAAGCCTGAGAAAGGTCCACATTTCAGTGTTGGCTCAACCAATACGAAAGGGGAATTTCTAAGCGCAAGTTTCCTCTGTTGGGAGGATTTATGAGTCATTGTTTTAAAACGTGGTCATTTGCATGTGCAACAGGATTGGTTGCTGATGAAGATACTAGGAAAGATTCTTGTAGACTAATATATGTTGTGCATCTATCGACATAAAATGTACACAATCATTTCAATCTTTAAAGTACCAATTTATAGAGAACAAACACACATATGATTTTGGGTAACCATAGTATGCAAGTCATGTTTCAGACCAAAATAGTTTAGAAGAGAGAATGAAGACAGGCCAAAACACATAAAAGGACACATAACCTGTCACAGGACACTCAGTGTGTTAGCTTCATTTGGGATGTTAGTTTTTGGGGGAAGTTTCATAGACCATTGTTGGGAGAGTGAGTTTGCTGGATTATATAATGAATAATTTGTGTGTGTCTAAAGCTAGAGGGTCCAGACCATAGACTATAAAAAATATGGACAAAGCGTCTGTGACCTCACCCATAGACTCTCTGAAGAACGCGTTTTGAGGCTGTTTATGGGGCGTATGGGCATCGCCATGCTGGAAAATCTTGGAAAATACAAAAGTTTCAGAAAGGATACAGAGGTGGTTTGATGTGTTGAGTCAGATCATGGCTGAGACGTCAAATTCACTCGGTGCAGCCCGTTATCTGCTGTCCATCAAAGTTAACCACCCTTATTTACATACATTTTATATCTAAATACATGATCTAAACTAACAAGTTAGAAAAAAATCACCCCCCTCACAGTTGTCAGGCACGCGGAACATATTGAAGATTACAATAAAAGTCCATGGGACTAAACTGTAAACATATGAATGTATGCTGTGAAACGGAGATTTTAACATGACGTCTATGGATATTTGCTCCCTTTTGGGACCGGCCTCTAGTGGATTTGAGATGTATTGCAGTTTATCGCACTTCTGGTTCATCTTTCAGATTAGAATGTTTCCGCTTGGTCCAGACGCTACCCTGACCTGTGTGAGTAGTAATTCAGCACTTGCGTGTAGTTTGTGTAGAATTAAATGTCCTCATTCCTTTATATCTGCGGGAGTTGCATGTGTCGCTGATATCTGTTTCTTGTTAGCAATCACGCCTGCTTCATACCAAAGCCATGATAAAAACATCAATGTATTCACTCATCCATAAACATTAAATCCATCTGCATGACGACAAGTTCCATAATTCTGCTTATGGGTCATCAATATGGCTTTGTTATTGTAAGAGGTTAGCGACATATTTACATATTGTAACTTTAATGTTAAAATAACTCAATTCCGTAATTCCAGAAGTTTCAAGAACTGAGTGCTGTAAAGCATTTATACTATTTATGCACAGTGAATTTACATTTGTTATAATGGTAATTTTAAAAATAGTTTTTTACTCACAATTACCAGATAAAATATGTTAACTTGACACTTGACAAAATATCCAGAAAACATTTGATTTATTACAGATATAGGTATATATATTAGTAAAAGAAGCACACATTGAAGTTGTGGTTTAGAAAAAACATTCTGACATTAGAGGGTATTGTGGTTTAAAAATTGTGGTTTAAAAATAAAAATTATGTCAGCTAAACATTAAGTCAACTTTACTGTTTACTTCTGAATATTGTAGTCATTCAGAAGTAGTTAGTTTTCAGTAGTTGGTTATTTAGTTAAAATTTCCATATATATTGTATGTCATTATGTCAGTATCAGTATTTGCTTTGCACAAATTAAAATGTGTTATATTTTATTCACGGCAATCATTTGTAGTAGCATATTCACAAACTGTTTGCTCAAGCATAGTGTTTTCTCAGAGTTCACTGTAAAGCAGTTCACTTTTCGAAAAAGTAGCAATTTTTTTTTGAAAAAAGTAGTGATTCTTTTTGAAAAAGTAGCAAATCTTTTTGGAAAAAGTAGCCATTCTTTCCGAAAAAAGTATCTGGTTCTTTTTGGAAATAATTAGCGATTAATTTGGAAAAGTAGCAATTCTTATTGGAAAAAGTATTGATCCTTTTTGGGAAAAGTATTGATTCTTTTTGGAAAAGTAGCAGATTCTTTTTGGAAAAAGTATTGATTCTTTTTGGAGAAAGTATTGATTCTTTTTGGAGAAAGTATTGATTCTTTTTGGAAAAAGTATTGATTCTTTTTGGAAAAAGTATTGATTCTTTTGGAAAAAGTATTGATTCTTTTTGGAGAAAGTATTGATTCTTTTTGGAGAAAGTATTGATTCTTTTTGGAGAAAGTATTGATTCTTTTTGGAAAAAGTATTGATTCTTTTTGGAAAAAGTATTGATTCTTTTTGGAAAAAGTATTGATTCTTTTTGGAAAAAGTATTGATTCTTTTTGGAAAAAGTATTGATTCTTTTTGGGAAAAGTATTGATTCTTTTTGGAAAAGTAGTTTTTCTTTTTGGAAAAAGTATTGATTCTTTTTGGAAAAAGTATTGATTCTTTTTGGAAAAGTAGTTGTTTCTTTTTGGAAAAAGTATTGATTCTTTTTGGAAAAAGTATTGATTCTTTTTGGGAAAAGTAGCGATTCTTTTGAAAAACGTATTGATTCTTTTTTTAAAAAAGTAGTGTAAAAAGTGTAATTATACATTTGTTAGTCTTATACATTTAGCACTATGTAATTATACGTTTATTACAATGTAATTATACATTAGTGTTATTATAATTTTTTACAATGTAAATATACATTTATTACAGTGTTTTTATAGATTTCAATGTAATTATACGTATTTTTTGCCAATAAGCGTAGCAATAGTATATTTAAAAATACAGTACATTTCAGAAATTCAGGTAGCCTATAGAGGTATAGTTTTTTAGTAAAACACAATATTTCTTGAACAATGATCAGCTGTATTTTTATTATTGTTTACAAATATGAATCCTATAACAATTGTATTGCTAGTCATGTTCATAAATTAGACCTTACTGTAAAGGGTTGCCAAAATACTTAATGCAATAACCCAGAAAGTGCAGCAGCAGCAACACAGTCAGAATGCTTCAGCATGCTACTGCTTCACTTAGACACTTGCTTATGCATGCAGTATGAAACAGGCCTTGCGCGTAAGATTGGAACGCTCACTCTCACCCCCTAATGTTACCATGGAAATAAGCAGTGGCCCTTGTAAGTTCCTGCTGGGGAACTGAGCACCTCATGCTGTTGTTTCCATCACGGGTGGATCTATGCGCACTGCTGCTGAAGCTGATCTGGGATGACTGCAGGTCTCGAGGAGGGCAGCGGGTGTCTACACTAATTACTACAGCCTAGCAGAACACACTCTGAGCAGCGTGATGGACAAGACCGAGAGGATGTGCAGGGAGAAAATGTGCAAGGACAGATGGAGGGAATGCTTATTTGAAAGAGTAAAAAGAAAAGCAGAAATCAGAGCAGTTACGTGAGCAATGATGACTGGCTCCACTGGGCTTTTAACTGCCCTGCATTTTGGCCAAAATGTCTTTCATTTTCGATGACGTTAAGTAGCTAAACCTGTGTAAATACGAAGGGCGGTGAAAAAGACAAAAACAAGCAAAAGGAAAGGGCAAGGCAGAAACAAAAATACCGATGTTAACAAGGTTAACCTTACAGTATATCATCTATCCTCAAGTCCACCACTAAATTAGTTTAAAGAAAAAAGCGAGAGAAAAAGATTTTAAACAACTTTTATTCAAAATTAAAATGTTGAAAGACAATAAAGTCTTTATTTCAAGTCAAATTTTAGAAACCAATTTGTTGTCTACTTTTTAAATATTTTCAATGTTGCTTCACCTAAACGTTGTTTTCCTAACATGTTTTGCTTAAAGTAATATTAAACATGTAAGCTTTCTGTGACTGCGCAACTGGGTTATGGGTTGCCAGGTTGAGATGACAAATAGGCCGAAATTGTATATGATGTGTATGAATAATGCATTTAATACAAGATCTGCCAACCGGTCAACATTAGACAAACACATTGGTCCAATTATTCATAAAGGAGTTTGGGCCAAGCAAATTACGGGTTGGATAAAGTTAGAATATCACGTCAGGGGAATGCTAGAGGATAATGTTAGAATATAACATCTGAGAAATGCTAATGGATAATGTTAGGAGGGAAAGAAGGAGCAAGTTTCTAAATGTGCTGGCTGCTGTTTTTCATTCCACACCAATCAATAATAATAATAAAAAAATAAATCAACATTGGCCAAACAAGGAGCCATCAATGATCTTACCTGTAATTACAGCTTGCCTTATTGTAACATGTTACAGGTAAACAATTACAAGACCAAAAGGGCAAGTACAAGTTAGTGCAATCAAGAGCTTTATGAATTATTGGCCAATCAATCAAGGTTTCTCCATGCGTGAAAGTTGTTCTGTTCTAATGATAACTGATATTAGGAAAAAACTGGCCTTCAGATATTTCAAGATATGACAGCCAAAATCAAAGAGGCTGTATGAACCGTCAATGAGTAGGAAATAGAACGATTTCAATATAAGAATGTTAAAGTTTGACTTCCCATGGCACTTTGAAATAGTAAATTCTGTCAAACTGAGAAAATTCCTTATGCCTAAATAATGTAAATGCATCATATATCCTATTTACCAAGTAATTTTTAACTATTACTTTACTGCAATTATGTTATTAACCAACCTTGCACGTATGGATGATATAGATACCACAAAAGACCATTTTTAACTAAACCACTAAAACTGTTCACACTCCAATGTTCAGACCAAAACTACACCCTTGGTTTTGGAGAGTCCTCTTCAGTTGGAATGAGTCTTGTTTTTGAAAGCACAGTTACAGGCAGCAAAATTACTTTGGCCCTTTTCAGTCTGATTCACAGGCTGTTTTTCTCTGCATTGCTGGACCTAAGATGCTGAAGCTGTTTTTCTCATTCTAGTTCACTTCAGTAATTCTTAGTATATTACTGGCAAAGCGCTCGTAACAGCCCACCCGTGACCCTCTCCCTGCTGCTGTGAGAGAAGGTGGCTAAATGTGTGTGTGTATATATATATATATATATATATATATATATATATATATAGTATATATATACACAGTATATATGTGTGATCAACAGAAAAATGTGATCAATATAACCCTGCTAAGGTCTTTGTTCTTCATTTCAACATCAGTTTCTCTTCCTTTTTTTGACATTCCATTTCTTTCCTTTTCATCGCCCTCTCACTGGCAATGGGAAAATGCATTTTTTCCACTCAATTGCTCACTCATCAAGAGAGTTCACTTGCATTGATTTAATAACCACAGGATGACATTAGTTCCTTTGAAGACTTTCTCCCTTTGATGGATCTTTTCCTCATCTGACCTTTTTGTTTCTCCTAAATACAATTATTTGATCTCCTGCAGGTCAAAAACAAGTGTTGCCGCTTGTCACACGTCACTAGTTCAGCCAGCAGTTGAGTGATTTCCCTTTCTCTGCGATCATTCATAAAAAATGAAAATACTTATACAGTTGAATGAACCAAATAAGTACATAAAAATCAACCTCAAAAGAATGGCTAGTATTAATCATAAACGGCAGTCTCGCAACACAGAGACATTTCATTGGCATATGTTCTGGGCAAGTATCTCAGAGCTCTTGACTTTTAAATTCACATTTTACTGATGATAGATTGCAAAATATCTAATGAATGACCAGCATAGTTGAAAACAATTAAATGTTATGTTAAAATCTATCAGTTAATTTGTTTGTCACTTATTACTGCACACCTGCACTGAAAAAAAACTAAACATTGCATGTAATATATTTTTCAATTTTCTGCACTAAAAACAAAGTCAAAATGTTTTAGAGATGTTCGTGAATTAATGTCAAAAAGCATCCAAATTTAGATGAAAAAGGCTGAAGTAAAGCGTTTCAGTGCCACCTACTGGAAAAGGTTTGTCCATCAAACCAAGTAGTCTTTTCTTTTTACTTCACTGAACTTTCGATAGACAATAAATATCCATAAATTAAAAAAAAAAATCATACAGAACCTGTCCATGTCACTTCAGATAAAGGCTTTATTTAACCTGATTATAACATTTGTACTTTTAAACATATACATTCTGTAGTATTAGGCATGTATTTGCATTGTTTGTTCAGATCTGTTCTGATGTGCGTGGTCCTCCTCTCTGGATCTCCTGCATAATGGAGTGGACCACTTCAGATGTAGTACACCAACCTCCCAAATCAGCAGTGTGCAACTGCAAGGAAACAAATCAACATACAGATGTAGAGAGGTATAGAGATGTATTACGGCAGACATAGTTAAATGGCATGCAATCACACGGCTGTTTAACATAATGAGATTTAGCATGTATCATACCCGAGTTTCAGACAAAGTTTTCAAAACTGCCTTTCGAATCATCCTGGCATATGCGTGAAAGTCTAGGAAAGGAAAAAACAGCCCAGACATGAACAATGCACAGTTCTAATCATGCAGCAACAGTTTCTTGACAGTGTATGTATATGGCGTATGCCATAATGCATGAAGGAAATGATGATCTAATAACTGGAATATTGGTAAAAGGTCCAATGAAAATAATACTATTAATATTCATACACACGCACTTTAGGTGGTCCAGCATCACGCATCCGGCCAGCAGTGTGGCCGTGGGGTTTGCAATATTCTTGTTAGCAATGCTTTTCCCAGTGTTCCGCGTGGCCTGTATATAAACACAAAGAATACCTCATATATCCTCTAGTCACTCCGGACAGCTCGACATATCCAGTGCCTGCTCTGTTCATTCTTCTTACGCTCTCAAAAACAGCATAGTCCTTGCCGTAGTTGACTCCTGGTACCAGACCTGGACCTCCAACAAGTCCAGCACACACATTGCTCACCACATTTCCATAGAGATTTGGCATCACCATCACATCAAACTGCTGGGGTTTAGAGACCAGCTATAGAAAAAAGATATATAAACATATACTTGTCCTATAGAGTAATTTCGTGTGGCTTTTTATGGGTCTGTTGGGTCTCTAATGTTTTTTTTTCTTGCGCTCACCAAGTATGCATTTATTTGATCAAAAATACAGTAGAATTTTAATTTATTTATGTGATACAAAGCTGAATTTTCAGTGTCAGTTACTCCAGTGTCAAATGATCCTTCAGAAATACCCAATACTGATTTGATGCTCAAGAAACATTTCTGATGTTTAATGTTTTATTATTATTACTTTTGAACAGTAGTGTGAGCAAATTATCTTTTGCTATAATCTCTATGTACAATGCCTCTTATTTAGTCTTTTAATTAAGACTGTTAAATACTGTCCCTATACAAATGAACTCAGAATATAGAAAAAACAAGATAAATATATTGTCAAAAATGATGCTTAAGCCTCCAAAGAATAGTTAACATAATAATGCAATAAAATATCATCCACTTATGTATTTCCCCATTTAAATACCTGCATGGTGGTATTATCCACAATCATGTCATCAAACGTGATATCAGGATATGCAGCGGCCACCTCTTTACAGCACTGCAGGAAAAGGCCATCACCAAGCTTCCTATAAAGCAAAAGAAAAACAATCCCAAACTCATTCAAACTTGAACCATATAAAACCATATAAAACCAATATTTGAACAAGATTCAACCATTCAAAAGTTTGGGCTTGGTAAAATGTCTTTGAAAGAAGTCTCTTATGCTCCCCAAAGCTGAATTTATTTGACCAAATATAAAGCAAAATATTAATATTATGACATCTTTATTTCAGTATATTCTAAAATGTCAATTATTCCTGTGTTGTAAATCTGTATTTTCAGCATCATTACTCCAGTCTTAAGTGTCACATGATCCTTCAGAAATCCTTCTAATATGATGATTTACTGATCAAGAAACATTTCTTATTATCTGTGTTGAAAACAGTTGTGCTGCTTGCTATTTTTGTGAAAAACAAAGTTTTTGGGGATTCTATGAGGAATAGAAAGTTTAAGAGAACAGCATTTATTTGAAATAAAGAAATATTTAGTATTTAATAAAAAAAACATTATAAAAACATTCCTGTCACAGTTGATCAGTTTAAAGGTCCAATATGTAAGGATTTTGTAATAAAATATCCAAAAATCACTTGCACAGTGTGATATATTTCCTGCAGTTGTGTAATTACAATATCCCAAAAGTCTCCAAAGTTCTTTTATTTCAGAGAAATTCCAATTTTAAATAAGTGGCCGTCCCGGAAAAAAATGTCGCCTGTAAATGATGCAATATCCGCGCTATCCTCGGCTATCCTCGTTTCCGCTCGTATTGCCATAGCCATGACTTAACCATGGCGACAGACGCGGACAACTGCATAGTGAGTAACGTTTGGCGGCACCCAGTTCTTGTTTCGATTCAATCATAGACCATGGCAAGCAGACTTTGGGACAAACAAGGAGAACTAGAATGAGGATCAATATCAGCGTGATGTTTCTGAGATGCCAAGAGCTAGCGTCCGAGACTAATTTGGACTTGACAGAACTTCACGAGTCACGACTTTATAGCTTTTATTAGACAGGTGTACATAAAAGTACATAAAACAAATCAATGTTATAACGTTAGCTTGACATGATGAAATGTTAGAATATGGTCAGTATGTTATTCTTATGTTGATCTAGCTGCTAGTTTCGTATCGCAAACATAAACTAACTTTCAACACACATTTAAATGCTGTTTAGTGTGATAGTGTAACGTTATTCCAAGTGGAACAGCGCTGCGTTTCCCTCACAATTTTAATTCATCTAATAAACTGACCTGTGTGAGTAATCCAGCACTTGCGTGTAGTTCAATAGGATGAAATTTCCTTATTCCTTTATATCCGCGGACTCGCGTGTGATATGTATCTTATTAGCAATCGCGACCTGCTTCATAACACTGTAATGTTAAAAAAACATGAGTGTTTCCACTGAATCCTTAAACATTATTAGATCCATCAGCTCTGACAGCAAGTCCCATCATTCAGCTCGTTACTGTGTCACACACATTCGCCTTTGTTATTGTTGGAAACGGCGCCCTCTTGTGGCCTCTAAAGTTACATATTGTAGCTTTAATGGCTACTGAAAAAGTACTAATTTCTTTTTTAAAAATTAAATATATATATATATATATATATATATATATATATATATATTATTCATAAAAAAAATAACAAAAAAATATCTGACTGACCCAAAACTTTTGAACAATAACATATAGGCAGATATTTAGATAAAAAATAAAGCAGGTAAGGAGAGGCTCTCACATGATATTAGCTTTGTGAACTGCTGTGACCTTCGGCGACCTTTTCTCCCTGGCCAAGTTAAAGGCATACTCAGCGATCCGCAATGAATTCACACGTGTTATGATCTTTAGACTCTCCACCACCCCAGGAACATTCTGAAAGTAAGAAGATTTAAACTTGAGGAATGTGTGTTCAGTACCTGGTGTCCTCAAACTGTAAGAGACCCAAACACACGGACCTCATGCTCCAAGCTGCTGTACTCTCCTTCAGTATTCTCCCTAATGATGATGACATCAATGTCTCTGTGGTGGCTCGGGACTCCGGGAAGAGACTGACAGTGCATCACGTTAGCATACAGGTCCAGAGATGTACTGTGGGAGAGTTCAAACAGTTTATATAAGCTCTAAAGATAATCAAGTAAAGACAAAAATACATTTAAACATCTTACCGAAGCAAATTGTTCCGGGATTTATGAGCTGGGAGGAAGGTTGTGATTAGTCTCTATGTTACCTGTAAAAGAGTATTCCCTGTAATACATTAGGAATGCGAGCACCGCTATTTAATTATGATGATTAAGTCCATTACTTTTATGTTAAGGGGAGACACTACAGGAAAAAACTGTGTTTTTTCATGCATCCATCAATTTTGAGATTTTTGGCTTTTCACAAAGTGTTTTTTCACAGAGTAATTTTCCTGATTTTATACAACATGGCAAAATATAAAAATGGCAAAAATGTATTTATTTATTATTTACTGGCTGTTGAGATATCCAAAATCCCTTCAGTAAAAATCTTTGACTCTAATACATATATATATATGTATATATATATGTATATATATATATATATATATATATATATATATATATATATGTATACATATATATATATATATATATATATATATATATGTATATATATATATATGTATATATATATATATGTATATATATATATATATGTATATATATATATATATATATATATATATATATATATAAACAAGAATTTCAAATCTGACTTCATCCAATGTTCAAATTTTTGGTCTAGAAATTAACAGTTAAGTTGCCGATTTTAAAACTCTATACCATTTTGTCTAAAATTAAAAATATAAAAAATATTTAAATGCTATGTGAATTTTGGCATGATTTAAAATTGATATAGATTTTCATATTTGCCAAAATATTTAAAAGTGTTAATAAATTTTTGTTAGTAATTAAAATAGTGTTTTAAATATGTACTTTTCAAGTGTGTGGAAGGTAATCTTGTGACAAAATGTAAAAATAGAGGAAATTAGCATGAACAATTAAATGTCAGAAATTGTTCCGATAACTGATGTGTTCCTAATAGATTTATATCCCTTATATAGGAAACATTTCTAAGGTTAATGAACCATATTCTCATGCTCACCCTTAAGTGCTACTCCATTACGTTTTGATTGCAGTAACAGCATTATTGATGTCATCCTCAGAGGAAGCAGCCGAATTCACATTGACAACCTCGAAGTCCACAGGCACACAGCAGAATCTGGGAATATTGTTTAAAGGGTTTCTTTAGTGTTCGCCGGTAAAGTCTGTTTTATAGAGAACTTTCTGTTCAAACCTGAAAAGCTCTCTGACGTGGTTCAACAGTTCTGGTCCGATTCCATCACCAGGGATCAAAGTCACTGTGTGTCTGCCTCCATATTTTAGCTGGTGGGGGCTGATGGGTAAAGATGCAAAACAGACCATTGACAAAAGAAGGGTAGAAGCAAGGGTAAAGGTCATGCTTACAATATGAAGCCAAACCTCAGGTACTGGAAATATTACCACTACTTGTCATTTGTTCATCAGCTTTAAATTCTACCAACACAATACTACAAAACACTGGCATTCAAAGGTTTGGGGTCAGTAAGTTTTTGATTTTTTGAAAGAAATTAATACTTTTAATCAGTAAAGATGCATTACATTTATAATAAGCGACATTAAAGATATTTATTGTGTAAAACTATTTCTATTTTTAAATAACTTCTGTTCTTATGAACTTTCTATTCATCAAAGGATCCTGGATTTATTTTATTACGGTTTCCACAAAAATGTTAAGCAAGCTTAACTGTTTCCAACATTGATAATAATAAGAAATGTTTCTTGAGCAGCAAATCATCATTTAGAGAGATTTTTGAAGATTCATGTGACACTAAAATACTGACGTAATGATGCTGAAAATTAGGCTTTAACGTCACAGGAATTAATTAGCTACATGTTTAAAATATATTAAAATAGAAAACGGCTGTTTTAAACTAATTGTACTTCACAATATTGTTTTTACTGTGTTTTTTTTAAATAATTGCAGCCTCTAGCATGAGAGACTTTCAAAAACTTAAAAGATCTTACCAAACCCCAAGCTTAAACGGTAGTTAGGTAAAACATACATTTTAATAAAGCATGTTTTTTCCATATAATAAAGATGATTCCTTATTTTTGCTACCGCTAATATTTAGGGCCAAATTACCATTACATACCATACACTCAATATGTGATTGAAATTAATTTATATATTTAGCTGTTACAACAAATAAATTGTCATATTGAGATTATTGCACAAAAACATTTGCCATTTTATACTCTAGCACAGCTGTAATCAAATACCTGGATGTTTATTGTACCTGTTGATGATTTAAATTTCAAGCTCAGACATCACAAATCTACCCACATCATCTAAGCACATATATAGTTTGCAGAACCAGTACTCACAATAGTCTGGTCACTGGTGAGTTGATGAATCAGAGGGAGTAAACAGGAGTGGTTAGTCATAGGAGAGAGTCAAATCCATTCTGCTTTGGTTATGCTTACACAAATCAGCTTACAAGCACAAGAGAGAAGTATAGAACATACATTGGAGCTGCATTTAAGTGCTTGAAAAGAAATAAATATATTACCTCTCTGTACAAGGAACCCTAAGTATATTATAGCCCTTAAATTAAGGTCATTTATAGGGAGGAAGAGGGAGTGAGGTGACAGTAAAGGGTTCCAAGAAAAGATTAGGCATGCTGTAATTAGCTTTCTTTATTACAATTAGTATTATAATAAATTAAGACTTTAGTCCAAAACTTACAGTAGGCTTATATGAGGACTTCTCCCTCTGGCTGCACACTTTCAGGAAGAGCGCTGGTCTGGCTGCTGCTGCTATGAACATTTTGCATTGAGTTCAGTTTTTGCCGCTCCAGCATCAGCAAACAACCCGAATTGTTGAGCCAGCAGCGTTGTTGTTCCACGACAATCAACTGACACAAAAGTAACTCAAGAATTAACTTTCTTTTAACACATTTTGCCTTTGGCGCGCTCTAGCGTCCATTATATATAATTTTTTTTCGGATTTTATTTTTTAAACACCAGTGTGGGCAAAATTCGTACAAATACAACTCACAGCAACTACTAGGCATACAACAAATCATTAATCAAAAATATTTACAAGGATATTTCCATTTGTATGCATCTTGTCTTGCTTTTCAGTTGCCCACCATGGGTTAAAAAAATAATAATTTCCATTCATTAGGGTCTGTCATACTTGAAAACATTCACGGTTTATGCTACAACACAAACATTCATAGCTCAAACTTTATTATTATTATTTTTAATAAGTTGCTACAAAAGGAATACAACAAGCCTAGCCTATACCACAAGTGTGAGTTTACGTGCTTGAAGGGCCCTGTGGGCCATAGTTTGGGCATTCTCTGTAATAAATCATGTAGCCTAGCTCAGACAAATGGACCGGTTGTCGATATTCTTTCCCAAACTAGGCTATTTGAAAAGTAGGCCTAGAGTAGTGATGATTTTCATTCAAAATAAAACATTAGCCTACTTGAAAATCTTTTCTTTCTTTCTATTTTTTTTTCAAAGAGAGCATGAGTTTCAACTTTCGAACATAAAATGGCATTCTTTCTTCTTCTTCTTTCTTCTTCTTTCTTTCTTTCTTTCTTTCTTCTTTCTTCCTTTCGTTTTCGTTCTTTCGTTCTTTCTTCTTTCTTTCTTTCTTTCTTTTTCTTTCTTTTCTTTCTTTCTTTCGTTTTCGTTCTCTTTCTTTCTTTTCGTTTCTTTCTTTCTTTCTTTCTTTCTTTCTTTCTTTCTTTCTTTCTTTCTTTCTTTCTTCTTCTTTCTTTTTCTTTCTTTCTTTTTCTTTTTTCTTTTTTTCTTTCTCTCTTTGTTCTTCGTTCTTTCGTTCGTTTCTTCTTTCTTTCTTTCTTTCTTTCTTTCTTTCTTTCTTTCTTTCTTTCTTTCTTTCTTTCTTTCTTTCTTTCTTTCTTTCTTTCTTTCTTTCTTTCTTTCTTTCTTTCTTTCTTTCTTTCTTTCTTTCTTTCTTTTCTTTCACAATACACTTGATGCATTTAAATCAGGTGTGGCAACAAAAACCTGTGGCAAACTGTAAATCAGGACTACCGAATATATTTTCATATAAACTAAAGACCCATTTGTATCATGTGAGAAAAATGAAATAATAAGAATACATGTTGCTTCCCTCATTTTAATGAACTGAAAAAAAAAACGTATAGCCTATTAAAATACTTATGATGTATCATAGAAGCAGGCAGGGAGGGCCAATGGGAAATCAGAAAATTCAACTGGAAATAAATACTTGAATAGAAGATATTAAGCATGATTTAAAAAATATGAATAGAAATGGTATTAAATGTGGTAAACAAGAGCCTGGAAATCCTTTTGTATCCTTTTGGATTGGAGCACACAGTTTTGTTCTAATAAATAAAAACATCACCTATTAATTAGTAATTTAACATGCTTTATTCTCAATACTAACGCCCCTGCATACTATTAGAAAAGAGATTTTAAAGTAAATTCTAATCTTTGTATATTGCTTTTTCAAAGGATTTTTTACAGAGAATTGATGAGATGAACAGAATATTTCAATTACATATTTTATACTTGCTGTCAAGGACTGTCAATTGAAATAAACACTAACCAGTCAATCAGAATGAAATTTAAAACGTAAAAAAGTAAATAAAGGGAAAAAAAAGTTAAATGTTTTGATATCAATATGATATCTGACATACAGTCATTTGTTAAAAAATATCCTTCTCATTTCTGCAGAAGCTACTCTTGCAGTCCATTGACCCTGTTTATTCCCACACAAGTTACACAACGTTAGAACTTCAGAAAATGTAATCTAGCTCTTCCAACTGAACCAATTTTCTTCATCAACTTTTGAATGAACCGGTTCTTTTGGATCTGGCATGTCTTCGGGTCTGTCACTTTGCTGTATGGTAGTTGTAGTCTTTTAAGCAAACATCCAGATACACATGCAGACAGAAATAAAGCTACAGCCTCCAGACTCAAGGCACATCGCCCTCCCACTTTCCTCAGCTCGCCTCCACTCCCACTTTCTGTTGGTCCGCGGGGAAGTCGCAAGATGGCCGACGTCGCATGAAAGTATGTTCCTCTCCTCAACATGAAGTCGTGAGTGAGACAGAGAGCGAGGGAGCTACGTCGGGCTTTTGTTTTTGTTTTCTTTTAGTTGTTTTACTTTATTTTCCCCTTAATTATTCATCTCATTCCGAATCGCAGCAGCCCTCGATTTGTCTCGACTATTTGACGCGTCAATCACGCCGGGATCTGAGCTAACTGGCTAAGTGCGCGAGCTACGTTTGTTAGCCACAAACTGTAGCTCTTATAACTGTTAACCAGTACAGGACATACCGGTATCCACTACCAGCTAGAGTTAGTTGTAATCACCTAACGGGCATGTTCGATGGCAACGGCGTCAGTTGTTGTTTAGTTTGCAGCTAGATGTGTTACCAAATAGGATTATATTTTGAATGTTACCAACATTGTCGACATCATAACTGTAGCGTGCGCGCCGTTATCCCCCATCGTTACGTTGTAGATCGTGCCACATAGTAATTGATGAAAATAGATTGACTTTAGCGGGTTTATAATATTGACACCGTAAGGAATGGACACAGATCGCACTTACACGACCAAATGTAATAAATAGCCACGCGTATGTGGAATTTTACAGGGGGTCGGTTGACAGTTGCATTTGTCGGATGATTTACCAGACATTTCAGATCTTAGTTATCCAACTAACGGTATAACCGGTCAGATCTAGTTCTGAACACATAACCAAGAAACGTAACATCTTAACTAGATTTATCCATCTCACGCGCATAGACAGACACAATATGGGAGTTCAAGGCTTTCAGGAGTATTTGGAGAAACGCTGCCCTGGGCGGCAGTTCCAGTAGATCTTCTCAAGCTCGCCGAACGGCAGGCCGTCAGCCCCCACACCATCATCGCCATCACCACCACCACCATCCCCATCATCCAAGCTCACTGCCTCCGCCTCCCCCGCCAGCTCGCATTCTGGTCGACGCAGACTCTGGCCTTCAGCGGCTCTACGGGCTACCAGACCGACTGGGTTTGTGGAGGCGAGTGGAATGCAATGCTCGGCTATCTGGCGGCGCTCTCCCAGGCCTGTTTGTACCAAGGTGGACTGGAGCTGGTGGTGGTTTTTAACGGCACGCTTGGGAAGGATCGCTGGCCGGAGTGGGCGCGGCGGGCACAGGGGCAGCGACAGACGGCCCAGCTCATCGTCAACCATGTCGGCAGTAAGGCCACGCCCCCTCCGCGGGCCTGGTTCCTGCCCCCGGCCTGCCTGAGCCACTGTGTCCGCCTCGCCATGTTCCGATTCCGCGTGCGGGTGAGTGGCCTGATGCCCTCTTGTTTTGCTTGTTTTGTCTTTCTATAAATGGTCTTCGTTCTATACATGCAACGTGCTTTAAATGCTTTGTGGTTTGATTCTGTAAGTTCAGTTATTTGTGATATTGAAAAAATAAGTCAAGTCATAAATATTTATTATATTAGTTAAACAAACTACTTTTAAAAGGTGCACTCGTGCAAAGTTTACTCACGATCTTGTTGGGCTGTCACTAATGTTTTGGTAATCAAGTAATCGTTGATTATTTTGGCGATTAATCAGATGTTTTTTTGTGGTAAAAATAGACCCAAGCAAACAATTGCCTTTAAAATGACTTAAAATACATGTATAATAACAATGAGGCAATACTATTTGGTATTATAAGCAAGTGATCATATGCCTGTGAACATACTCATACATACTTGTGAACATTTTGTAACAAATGTCTGTAGATACCTTGCCTAGTGTTGTTACACTTTACAGCAGATGAAATTCTTGCTAAATTGGTCAAGGGACATTTAATGTCAAATGTTCAACTTATCTTTAATTGGTTTGTTATATTTTTATGATAGAAAAATGCTACAGCCACTGTAATCTCTTGAACAAGAATATGTGTAACCCAAACCCAAACACATGATGGGATATGTAGAGATGGAGTTTGAGATGTGCCCCACGCATGTAGGCTAAATAGTAACAGTTAATGATTGATTGTTTTGATTGTTATTTTCTTGATAGTGCAAGTAATGTTTATTTTTCATTCTGAAAATTGTCAAAATTAGGTATAACTGGAACATAATTTTATATTTAAAACAGAAACAGTGAGGACTTTGCCAGTTTGCCACCTCATTTCAGGACACTGCACGCAACTGAATCACAGATTCAGTTAGTCGAATTAGTTGCACAGATTATTAGTTTGAATGCTCACATATTAAGTTCGAGCACTGCTAGCTTTATTTTAATAACCATGAACACTTATTTTGGCAGAATAACTTAAAGGGGTAATGAACTGAGAAATCAAATTTTACTTGAGCTTTTGACATCTAAGAGGTCATTTTATAAGAATATCCTGTAAGTTTCAGAAACTGAAAACGTCCTTGTTAGTCCAATAAAAAGCTTTTATTGACACCAGGCTCAGAAACCCGCTGTTTTTCAAAGTGGAGAACTATGACGGCAGAGAGGATAAAACACCACCCTCTGGAAGATGATCTAGGCTTAAAACTAGGGTAGAAAATAGCCAGTTACTTATTCATTTTGATGTTTTTTAATGTAAAAACCAAGTAAACGTCATAAGCTGACCTCAGACAACAATATAAAAAAAAAATTAAAAATCCAGTTCATGACCTCTTTATGGCTAACAGTTGACTGCACATTTCTCTAGCTAGTATGTGTTAGTGTTGTCTCGAATACTGGAATATTTACCTTCAACACAGACAGTACCCTGAAAAATATATAGATCAATATACAAATTATATTTAATACAATAGCATATAGCGTAGCAATTGCATATTGTTTATTTTACTTAACAGTAGTAATGTCGAATACTTATGACTTTAATTCTTGCTTTTATTTAAGCTTTTATTTTTTTGACAGTAACAAAAGATTTATAAACTCTTTTCATTACAAATCTGACACTGCGAAGCAAGAAAGCTCAGCTGGTTCCAGTGCATTCGATACTGAAGAAAATGATCATTAAAAACGGTTTCAAATATTCAGAATCAATATGTATTGTAAAATCTATACTTTTGACAACACATGTGTTCCAGTCAGAAATTCCATAGGCAAAAAGTAACCAAATGCACCTTTAACCAAATGGTCACACTGTGGTTTGATCAAAAGTTCAGAGCAACGGTAACTTGTTACATGGTTGTTTTCCACTCTGCTCGTGGTGTAGGTGGTGCAGACCCTGGAGGACCACCATCAGGAGGTGCTATCCCTGTATAGAGACTATGGTTTTCAGGGTCTGATTGCACAGGACTCCGAGTTTGCGCTATGCAACGTTCCAGCCTATTTCAGCTCCCACGCTCTCAAGCTCTCCTGGAATGGCAAGATCTGACCACTCACCAGTACCTGCTATCAGAAGCGGCTCGCCCAGCTCGGCCTCGAGTCCCCAGCACCTGCCAATCTTTGCTGCTCTTCTCTGTGAGGAACACTGCAGTTTTATTGTTTCCTGGCATGTGACTTTATTTTTAACTATTATCTTCTTCATCAAAATCAGGTAACCACATTCTGCCAGATGAAAGACTCGGCTGCCTTTCATTGGAGTCTTCTAGGCCCAGAACACTCTCTTGCCTCCCTCTAAGGTGCTTATACAATGTCATTTCACATATTTTAAAATATTTTTTAATCTTCTGTAATTGTAATTGATAACTGACTTGTGCATCCTTAAGCATCAGATTTATCCTATAACCCATTCTTTAATTTCTTCTCTTTGTTCAGGTAAGGGCTCATCAGTTAGTCCTCCCTCCTTGTGAGGTTGTTATCAAGGCTGTATCTGAGTATGTGGCATCCATCAAAGATCTTGGGGAATTTGAGATTCGGTGGCCAAGGATGTTTTCAAGCAGTCACAGGTGACAAGCATGGCTGTGTTAGTTCTTGTGCTACTTTTGTACACTTTTACTGTACTGTCTATCTAAAAGCTCATCTAACATGGGGACTTCCCATTTTCTAACTTCTAGTCACGTACAGAAGACAAATTTGAGAGGTTTAAGAAGGCAGTGGAGTATTCTTCAGCGGCCAGTAAACCAAGACCTCTCTCCATGGGACCTTCTCCTTACCTCTGTCAGGTAGAATGTGGTGTTTGAAGACTATTCACTGTACACGCACAACCTTTAAAAAGTTTGGAGTCAGTATGGGTCAACAGGGATCCTTAAATTGAACAAAAGTGACAGTAATTTTAATACATGCTCTTTTGAACATTTGAATTTATCAGAGATTCAGAGAAAAAATGAGCTTTTCAAAAATATTAAGCAGCACATCTTTTTCAACATTAATAATAAGAAGAATTGTGTATTGAGCAATGAATTAGCATTTTAGAATATATGTAATGGCTAATGGCTTGCTGAAATATATTCTAAATAGAGAAGTTGCTTATAATAATATTTCACAATATTGCTTTTTTACTTGGTGATCAAAAGAGACTTCTTTTATAAAAAATATATTACAGACCTCAAGCTTTTGAACTATAGTATGTTTAGTTTCCACTGTTTAGCTTTCAGCAGCCTTAAGATAAGCTCCTGACATCATATACTCAGTACAATGTTAATTTGTTTTCTCTTGACTCTTCTCAGTTCCAGGGCTTTGGGCCTAATCAATTTGGCACACTTCCCGGCCAACATGGGGGCGATGCAGCCTCTAAAAGCTCAGGTAATCATTTACTGTACAGTAACATAACATAAAAGGTCTTTAATGTCGTAGACTTTGCAACATTGCTGTCAAAGAAACTAAAATTGACACATTTTTTTAGACTTGTTTTCCACCAAAATAAAAGCTCACGGGGTTATCTCTTGCATGTAAAGAAATTTGAAATTATTGTATTTTTTATACAATATATGGCTATTGCTGCCATAGGAATATTATTTTTATTAGTAAGAGAAGTATTATGCATTGTAATCTAGACACTATATCACAACTAAAAAGAGGTTTGAGTCCCCTTTAAAGTTCAGGTCAATGGACAGACATTTTTCTTATTTAAATTTAGGTTAGAGCTTCTTAATTTTGAACTTCTCAAAGTGCTTCAGATTTATGCCCCTGAACATATTACACAAATCCTGTGGGAAACACTTCAGATGTTTAGTGCTTCAAATAAATATTCATCTTCCAGAAACAGATTTCAGCAAGTCACTTTTTGCTGTTCTCCACAGTTTGGCCCACCCCAGGTGTCAGGTGTTAAGGTGCCTTATCCAGGTGGGCTCTACGGACCCAGCCCTGTAACTGGTCCAGCCCTTTCATGCCAGAACCCTAACTCAGCCTCTGCAGGACTGTAATGATTCACTAGTTGGGAAAATGGGCTTTGCTGATTGGTCTGCTCCATATGATTCCCTCTCAGAGATGGCAACCGACAGCCCAATCATCACACTGCTGCTCCCACCGGCCCCTCTCCCTCATCGTCGTCGCCTTCAGATGGGGAGAGCATAATGACACCAGCACTAAGTGAGTCCACTTTGTGCGGAATCTGTTCATTTGTGTTGTACCTGTGTAACTAGCAATCTAGTCAGGGCTGGGCGATATAGCCTAAAAATAAAATCTCCGACTTTATTTTTTTTTAATTTAATTTGACGATTTTTTTTACGATTTTATTTAATCAAAAGCAAGACAAATGTAACCCCCATTTCTGAAATGAATAATAAATAAATGAACACCCTCTAGGAGTACAGTCCCAGCTGTGTTTTAACCCTCTAGGCGCCACGGTCGAGCTTTACTCGACAAGATGCGTCACTGAATAAAACGGCCGATTTTGTCAAATTGGGTGTCAAATTTCGTTTCGACATCCCCTCCACTAGATGGCAGACATGTCATACTTCATCCCGACTCAAAAAAAACGTCATGTTTCTATACAAAATGTTCAAGCTTACAGCGCATTTGAATCAGTGTGATCAAAAGCGGAGATAGTGTGAGAGTGAGCAATTTCATCAGAGTTCTTCCGACGCGGTTGACGACAGTATTGTGGTGGAGACTTTGTTTATTATCACTGGGTATGTTAGACAAGGTCGAAGTATTCATAGTACAGAAGGCAGGTGGGAAGTCGCAATAGTATGCAGTACTACAATTGTGCGTGTGCGAGGGCAGATGTGGCCGCGATTCGCGCTGCTCCTATCATCACTTAATGACTGCTGCTTTTGCCTAACGAGTCATCTCTTTGAACTAAACAGGTCTTGTCTACTTGTGTTTGTGTGTCATATGAATAATATAAGCCCCATACATGAATACAGTGCCTACTGCCGTCAGTAAATGGGAACGAAAATCTCCACAGCAAAAGGCCAAACACTACATGCATACGGTTTGTTCTTACCATTTATTAGTAATGATTTGCACAGTTTGGTTATTACTTACTATATACCCTGAGCATTCAGTATTGTGCCATATAGCATACAGAAGGTGATGGACATTTTGGGGAAGAAGTGTTGCATTTTATCATTTAAACATGTGACTTTTCATGAAAATTCTATAATCCAAGATTTCTGCTACCATATGACATCATAATATGCAAATTAGATGGGGAAATTTAATCCCTACATAAACTTTGGGTCATGCTTAATATTTCTCTAATTTACAGAAAGTATCTTATCTTGTTTCACTTTTAAGATATTGTCTTTTGAAATTAAGATGTTAAAATCGAAAGTTTTGGAAAAAACCTCTGGCGCCTAAAGGGTTAAGTCACACTTTGTAGTCTAGTACTAAAGGAGACAAACATTCACCTTGATAGAATAGCACCATTTTCTAAAGCATTACCAAAACATTAAAATCTGAGGAAAATTGAGGATTTGCCAGCATACATAATTCAGCACTTAAGAAAAAGTATGTTTTGAGCGCTGAGGGCAGTCTCTTAAATGCTTAAATTCGGCCATTTACGTTAAGAAATCAACACATACACATCGCTCAACGCTGATAAACATGTTATAAATAGAATATTCTGGCCTGTAAATCGCTTCTATTTTGTTTTTTAAGTTGTTCTTGATGCTCTTCTGCAACAGATGAATACAAATCTATTACTTTTACATTTTAATCATACGATATTTCAGTTTGCGGAAGTCCGCGAATCATTTCATTCTCCCGCAAACCGCACACACATAGTTAGTGAGTGCATTACCGCCCGTGCTCAGCCATCAACTCTAGTCCCGAAGTTTCTAATTCAGAAACGGTTCCTATTTCTGCGACGTCGCGGCTGACAGAATGAAGAAATTACACTGGTTATGAGTACACATTATTTATTTTCTAGTTAAAAATAGGTCACTGTGCCACGAGCGATAAAGGATAATTTACCTCAGATTTTGAAAGTCAAAATGAATTCTATGCAAACATACAACTGTACTTTCATAACAAAATTAGTCAATGAGTTATTTTGTTAATGTTTTGATTTTTAATAATGTCATTTTCTCATATTGATTATGTCCTTACCCATTTCCAATGCGAGTGCGGGCCAACAGTGCACTTTCACAAAGAGACTCTGCTCACACCATAGCATCTGAATCTGTGGCATCTCACAGTCGCGTCACATCTAGTGTGGACAGACACACTTGCTGTCGCTGGAATTTCATCGCGTCGCGTGTAGCTCGGACACGGTGTAAGGAACAAACTTCCCACTCTCACCGGTAGCCCGCTCTCAGCTGTTGTCGCTTGCTGTATGATGTTTCGTGTGTGCTATGATGTTGTTATTGTCGGCTTGCCATACTGCTACGCTGAGTGAAACTAACGCTACGCGAAACTCCGGGGAGCCAAAGATGTGACATTACACAAAACTCGATTACTTATTTTTTTAAATCGCCGCGCAACAAAAAATAGAATTAATTCATTTAATCGATTTCATCGCCCAGGCCTACAATCGAGTATTCAGAGCAAAATAAATATAATTTTTTTTGTCGTAGTCATTTGGGCTGACAAGTCCACAAAGATGGGAAGATCCCAGTGGAACGGGTTCGGGAGTGGCTCTGGGGACGGCCACCATGGTAACGGAAGTGGGCCCTTCATTCCATCATTGCTGTCCATGCCAACACGGACTCACATGGATATCACAACACCACCCCTCCCACAGGTCAGTGCCGAGGTGCTGAGAGTGGCAGAGCACAGACACAGGAGAGGACTCATGTATCCACAGATCTACCACATCTTGACCAAGGTACTGCAGTCACACAGCATGTGCTCACAAATAAATGGCATTCTGGGAGAAGTTTCTAGCCTGAGTATTTTAATTTTTTTGCTAAATATGCAATGGCACAGCCAAAAAATCTAGTCTATCTAAAAATGAAACCTTGTGCACCTCAACTCAGTATCAATATTAATGTTTATATGACAACATATTTGTGTATATCAAAAATGAATAATAAAACTGTGCAGTATATCAATTTAAATAGTAAAGTAGTCATATAAATAATAATTTAATAGTTAACTAAAATTGCTGACATTTTATGATGGAAAATGCTTTGAAAATATTTAAAAGAAGCTTATAATACCTTTGAGAGCTCTTAATTCTCTCTCTCTCTGTCCCTTACTCTCCATTTCTTCCTTCTCTTATTTTCTGTCGCCTCCCAGGGGGAAATGAAGATGCCAGTGTGTATAGAGGATGAGTGCAACCCTGACCTGCCTCCTGCTTCTCTACTTTTCCGCTCTGCCCCGCCAGTATGGCTACGGGGTGCTGTTCAGCTTGGCTGAGACCCAACGGAGGCTTGAGAGACTGGCCATGCGCAAGCGTAGTCCCATTGACGGTGAGAGGCTGGGTGGGCATAATCCTTGTGTAGATGAGACTTCAGAATAGCGTTCGTGTTGTCTCAATACCAAAAAAATCAATAGCCGATATCAATACAAGGAAAAATGTGATTCTCAATGCTTATTTCAGAACAGCAGCAGAAAATTGTGTCTCATTTAACACATTAATGTTTAGATTAAGTAGTACCAAAAATTCTCTTAATTATTTGTTAAATGTAATGTATTTAAATAGTAATAAGAACATTTCCCGATAAAGAAGATTTGGCCAATATCTTAAAGCTGATTAATTTAAGGAAGTGCACTGTCACTATGGGAGATGGATGGGAGACCTTCCGAAAAACCAGGTTGCTGCTGGATGAGGTGTTATTGAGGCCAGCAGGGGCGCTCGCCCTGTAGTCCGTGGGTCTTAATGCCTCAATATAGTGACTGGGATACTAAACTGTAGGAAGAGGCGCTGTCCTTCGGACAAGACGTTAAACCAAGGTCCTGACTCTTTGTTTAGGGGTGGGAATCTTTGGTTACCTCACGATCCGATTCTGGGAGTCGTAAAACGATCCAGACAACGAACGATTTTTTTAACTATTAATTCA
>JAQIUQ010006052.1:0-24777 GCA_030378365.1 Hybognathus amarus | reverse complement strand
AATAGCTCAGAAAGGCAGCCACTGAATTTATTGTATTGTTACATGGCAGAATTTAGTAAGAGTTATATTCTAGTATGTGGTTCCTTGAATTCTGGTCAACTCACCCTGTTTAATCTCCCAGTGAATGTGTTGAGTGAATGAATTAAATGACTCATAGGGCCCTATCTTGCACCCAGGCACAAAAGTGATGCATATATAATTCCAATTTTGGACACCGCGCGCGCAAAGCAGCTTTCTTCCGCCAAAGACGCACGTCGGGTAAACTAGGGAATGAATTCGCACTCCCTGGGCAGATTGTGTGCAGATAGATTCTGGGCAGATAGTGTGTGTCGCCGCAACATTCCTAGTGCAGTTCCAGAAAACAATTCCGCAGTTCCAGAAAACAATTCCGCAGTTCCAGAAAACAATTCCGCAGTTCAAGAAAACAATTCCGCACTGACCAGAAAAAACCTGGTCTAAAGTCAGTGGCATTCATAATACTACTTTATGCGCGCATGCTTGGCCAAAATGTAGCGTGTACACAACGCGCATACCCTTTGATTCTCTCATCAACACAGATGCAGCAGTTTTTTACTTTTTGCAAATCATACATTATAAAAAGGAAAAATATTAACACATGAGGGAAATCATTGTGGTTTACATGAAGATGAAAAGCCTAATTTCCAATTTTTTAATAATCGTTTAATTTTTACTAATTGTAGTACTGAAGGATCAGACCTGTCTACCCAATAGTGGCAAGAAACATATATATAAATGTTTATCCGACGCTGATTTCGAGTGGGTTTCTCCTATACCAATACAACGTCACTTCTCTGTCTTTCACTGCCTTAACAATAACGTTGGTCTCATCGGCTGTAAATGCTCTCTGGCGGCGCGCCTGGTGAACCCACCGTTATAATAACAATTCGTCATGCAACATGTGCACCCGCTCTTAAAGGGTATGTTGGATGACTCTCTTATTGGTTCATTTTTTACATTACGCCCAAACCACACCTATGAATAATGAGGCTACTTAAGACCAACCCCTGTTAAACTTGCACCCGGCGCAAGAGTCATTTATCCCGCCGGTAAAATAGCAACAGCGACCAAGACCCGCCCACAAAGTTACTTGTGCTTCGTGCTTGATACTTGTGTTTCAGATCGTTAAAATAAGGCCCATAAAGTCTATAGGTGTGTTTGACTTGAAGCGGCGCCGCGCAGAGCCGATCGGTGTATGACATCAAAGTATCGCGAGAGCCGATTCGAAAGCATAGGAAGCCGTCTCGCTCCCACGGTACTTTGATGTCATCCATCGATCTGTTTGCGCAGCGCCGCTTCGAGTCGAACACACCTTGTCACTTCATGCATCCTGTAGAAAAATTTACAAAAAATCTTAACAACAGACAGACAGTCTGTTTGGAAAACACCAGCACAGACAAGCAGTTATACAAACAGTAAAAAGACTCTAAAAAGTGCTGTTGTTGAACTGTTAAATCAGCAGCACAATAAGAATAATTATATTCAAAATAATGGCAGATTGACTTGCTGGGGTTGGGAACTCTGCCGTAAAGGCCAATGCAGCCTGTTTATCTAAGACACCCTGGTAACTCTAAACACATGCATAGCCCACATACAGTACATGCACCGACTAAGCACAGCATTCACAGTGACATAACAGTCAGATGTCTGCCAAACATGTGTAGAGATGAACACAGATTCTAGGGGCGTCATGCAGGACTGGCTTTCCTCTAAAGCTGATTTCTCTCTCCAATTTAATGGCCACTTCTTATGTATCCTGTCTGTCTCTCATTGTTTCTTCCTCTGTTATGCAGTCCTGCAGATATAGGGTTCTACAGGTGTCAGCACACAGCTGCCAGTATGAAACTACAACCCCTGATATCTGACCCAACTAATGGTCCACAACATCTTTCAATGCACTGAAACACTCACACAAACATTTGGAGGTTCCCTCCTTTGAAATAGTAGGCGTGATCGTAAAGAACGATTAAACTAAAACTTAAATGACTGCTAATCAGGATGGTTTGTCAGGATGGTTTGCGGTGATGTGTGAATGAGCGCATGAGTGATTGAACCTGTCCAAATCTGTTTCCAGCCGTAGGATTATAAGAACAGTGCACCTGGTGAGGCAGATGAAGGGGACTATAGGAACGGTGTGGAAAAACAGACAGATGGTGGCAGACATTCTTAGAGAGTGGGAAAGGCAGGAAGCCGTGGAAGGAGGGGTAGGGGGATTGGAAAAACAGCAGCTGTTTGGCACTGAGGAACCGGACAACATAAGATGCTAAAATGAATGCGCACAACCTATGCAATGCTCTTACATAGCAGATCTCACAGTAAGGCCTGTTTCTCACAGCTTGCAAAATTGACAGCTCATACATTAACATTAATTGACTCCTCACTGCCCACGTAACTGAGGAATTATAAAGAGAGGAATACAACCAAATACATATTGTGCACAAGTTTTATCAACTAAGTCACAAACAAATAACTAACATACAAATAGTTACACATACATGGGTAGATGGTTGAAGTGACAGAATGGAACCGTGAAGCAGGTAATCAAACTATGGAGAAGATCCATTTAACTATGAAAAGAACCATCAGATTATCATTTTCAGAGCGCCCAATTAAATTTGATGCATGGACTGTGCAGTGGATGCAATTCTTGAAGTTGTTGAAAATTTAAGTTGTTGGTTCCATGAGTGTCAAATATTGAAGTTCCATTGTTTTCTTCTTCAAGAAGATATGATGAACTTGCATGGGTAGTTTGACTATGTTCTCATGGCCGGAGAGGACACAGAGAGCAAATGGTGGGAGTCTGCGATGGACTTCTTCTGCGTTGAATGAAGACGTTGTGCCAAACTCTTGAGATTGTCCTCTGATTCTGTTGTGCTTGAGAGAGTCCTCCTGAATGAGCACATGGATGGTTGTGAGCTCAAGGCCTGCTGCCTTGGGGTCTGGTGTGGCCCGCAGGACAGCAACCTAAATGTAGGAGAGAAGGCCAAGAGAAGAAGGGCTTGCGTATTGGCCATTTAAAGCCTGAGAAAGGTCCACATTTCAGTGTTGGCTCAACCAATACGAAAGGGGAATTTCTAAGCGCGAGTTTCCTCTGTTGGGAGGATTTATGAGTCATTGTTTTAAAACGTGGTCATTTGCATGTGCAACAGGATTGGTTGCTGATGAAGATACTAGGAAAGATTCTTGTAATAATATTGTTGCGCATCTATCGACATTAAAATGTACACAATCATTTCAATCTTTAAAGTACCAATTTATAGAGAACAAACGGACACATATGATTTTGGGTAACCATAGTATGCAAGTCATGTTTCAGACCAAAATAGTTTAGAAGAGAGAATGAAGACAGGCCAAAACACATAAAAGGACACATAACCTGTCACAGGACACTCAGTGTGTTAGCTTCATTTGGGATGTTAGTTTTTGGGGGAAGTTTCATAGACCATTGTTGGGAGAGTGAGTTTGCTGGATTATATAATGAATAATTTGTGTGTGTCTAAAGCTAGAGGGTCCAGACCATAGACTATAAAAAATATGGACAAAGCGTCTGTGACCTCACCCATAGACTCTCTGAAGAACGCGTTTGAGGCTGTTTATGGGGCGTATGGGCATCGCCATGCTGGAAAATCTTGGAAAATACAAAAGTTTCAGAAAAGGATACAGAGGTGGTTTGATGTGTTGAGTCAGATCATGGCTGAGACGTCAAATTCACTCTGGTGCAGCCCGTTATCTGCTGTCCATCAAAGTTAACCACCCTTATTTACATACATTTTATATCTAAATACATGATCTAAACTAACAAGTTAGAAAAAAAATCACCCCTCACAGTTGTCAGGCATGCGGAACATGTTGAAGATTACAATAAAAGTCCATGGGACTAAACTGTAAACATATGAATGTATGCTGTGAAAACGGAGATTTTAACATGACGTCTATGGATATTTGCTCCCTTTTGGGACCGGCCTCTAGTGGATTTGAGATGTATTGCAGTTTATCGCACTTCTGGTTCATCTTTCAGATTAGAATGTTTCCGCTTGGTCCAGACGCTACCCTGACCTGTGTGAGTAGTAATTCAGCACTTGCGTGTAGTTTGGTGAGAATTAAATGTCCTCATTCCTTTATATCTGCGGGAGTTGCATGTGTCGCTGATATCTGTTTCTTGTTAGCAATCACGCCCTGCTTCATACCAAAGCCATGATAAAATACATCAATGTATTCACTCATCCATAAACATTAAATCCATCTGCATGACGACAAGTTCCATAATTCTGCTTATGGGTCATCAACCTATGGCTTTGTTATTGTAAGAGGTTAGCGACATATTTACATATTGTAACTTTAATGTTAAAATAACTCAATTCCGTAATTCCAGAAGTTTCAAGAACTGAGTGCTGTAAAGCATTTATACTATTTATGCACAGTGAATTTACATTTGTTATAATGGTAATTTTAAAAATAGTTTTTTACTCACAATTACCAGATAAAATATGTTAACTTGACACTTGACAAAATATCCAGAAAACATTTGATTTATTACAGATATAGGTATATATATTAGTAAAAGAAGCACACATTGAAGTTGTGGTTTAGAAAAAACATTCTGACATTAGAGGGTATTGTGGTTTAAAAATTGTGGTTTAAAAATAAAAATTATGTCAGCTAAACATTAAGTCAACTTTACTGTTTACTTCTGAATATTGTAGTCATTCAGAAGTAGTTAGTTTTCAGTAGTTGGTTATTTAGTTAAAATTTCCATATATATTGTATGTCATTATGTCAGTATCAGTATTTGCATTGCACAAATTAAAATGTGTTATATTTTATTTACGGCAATCATTTGTAGTAGCATATTCACAAACTGTTTGCTCAAGCATAGTGTTTTCTCAGAGTTCACTGTAAAGCAGTTCACTTTTCGAAAAAGTAGCAATTTTTTTTTGAAAAAAGTAGTGATTCTTTTTGAAAAAGTAGCAAATCTTTTTGGAAAAAGTAGCCATTCTTTCCGAAAAAAGTATCTGGTTCTTTTTGGAAATAATTAGCGATTAATTTGGAAAAGTAGCAATTCTTATTGGAAAAAGTATTGATCCTTTTTGGGAAAAGTATTGATTCTTTTTGGAAAAGTAGCAGATTCTTTTTGGAAAAAGTATTGATTCTTTTTGGAGAAAGTATTGATTCTTTTTGGAAAAAGTATTGATTCTTTTGGAAAAAGTATTGATTCTTTTTGGAGAAAGTATTGATTCTTTTTGGAAAAAGTATTGATTCTTTTGGAAAAAGTATTGAATTCTTTTTGGAGAAAGTATTGATTCTTTTTGGAGAAAGTATTGATTCTTTTTGGAAAAAGTATTGATTCTTTTTGGAAAAAGTATTGATTCTTTTTGGAAAAAGTATTTGATTCTTTTTGGAAAAAGTATTGATTCTTTTTGGAAAAAGTATTGATTCTTTTTGGAAAAAGTATTGATTCTTTTTGGGAAAAGTATTGATTCTTTTTGGAAAAGTAGTTTTTCTTTTTGGAAAAAGTATTGATTCTTTTTGGAAAAGTAGTTTTTCTTTTTGGAAAAAGTATTGATTCTTTTTGGAAAAAGTATTGATTCTTTTTGGAAAAAGTATTGATTCTTTTTGGGAAAAGTAGCGATTCTTTTGAAAAACGTATTGATTCTTTTTTTAAAAAAGTAGTGTAAAAAGTGTAATTATACATTTGTTATTCTTATACATTTAGCACTATGTAATTATACGTTTATTACAATGTAATTATACATTAGTGTTATTATAATTTTTTACAATGTAAATATACATTTATTACAGTGTTTTTATAGATTTCAATGTAATTATACGTATTTTTTGCCAATAAGCGTAGCAATAGTATATTTAAAAATACAGTACATTTCAGAAATTCAGGTAGCCTATAGAGGTATAGTTTTTTAGTAAAACACAATATTTCTTGAACAATGATCAGCTGTATTTTTATTATATGTTTACAAATATGAATCCTATAACAATTGTATTGCTAGTCATGTTCATAAATTAGACCTTACTGTAAAGGGTTGCCAAAATACTTAATGCAATAACCCAGAAAGTGCAGCAGCAGCAACACAGTCAGATATGCTACAGCATGCTACTGCTTCACTTAGACACTTGCTTATGCATGCAGTATGAAACAGGCCTTGCGCGTAAGATTGGAACGCTCACTCTCACCCCCTAATGTTACCATGGAAATAAGCAGTGGCCCTTGTAAGTTCCTGCTGGGGAACTGAGCACCTCATGCTGTTGTTTCCATCACGGGTGGATCTATTGCGCACTGCTGCTGAAGCTGATCTGGGATGACTGCAGGTCTCGAGGAGGGCAGCGGGTGTCTACACTAATTACTACAGCCTAGCAGAACACACTCTGAGCAGCGTGATGGACAGACTACGAGAGGATGTGCAGGGAGAAAATGTGCAAGGACAGATGGAGGGAATGCTTATTTGAAAGAGTAAAAAGAAAAGCAGAAATCAGAGCAGTTACGTGAGCAATGATGACTGGCTCCACTGGGCTTTTAACTGCCCTGCATTTTGGCCAAAATGTCTTTCATTTTTGATGACGTTAAGTAGCTAAACCTGTGTAAATACGAAGGGCGGTGAAAAAGACAAAGACAAGCAAAAGGAAAGGGCAAGGCAGAAACAAAAATACCGATGTTAACAAGGCTAACCTTACAGTATATCATCTATCCTCAAGTCCACCACTAAATTAGTTTAAAGAAAAAAGCGAGAGAAAAAGATTTTAAACAACTTTTATTCAAAATTAAAATGTTGAAAGACAATAAAGTCTTGGTTTTATTTCAAGTCAAATTTTTGAAACCAATTTGTTGTCTAACTTTTTAAATATTTTCAATGTTGCTTCACCTAAACGTTGTTTTCCTAACATGTTTTGCTTAAAGTAATATTAAACATGTAAGCTTTCTGTGACTGCGCAACTGGGTTATGGGTTGCCAGGTTGAGATGACAAATAGGCCGAAATTGTATATGATGTGTATGAATAATGCATTTAATACAAGATCTGCCAACCGATCAACATTAGACAAACACATTGGTCCAATTATTCATAAAGGAGTTTGGGCCAAGCAAATTAGGGTTGGATAAAGTTAGAATATCACGTCAGGAGAATGCTAGAGGATAATGTTAGAATATAACATCTGAGAAATGCTAATGGATAATGTTAGGAGGGAAAGAAGGAGCAAGTTTCTAAATGTGCTGGCTGCTGTTTTTCATTCCACACCAATCAATAATAATAATAAAAAAATAAATCAACATTGGCCAAACAAGGAGCCATCAATGATCTTACCTGTAATTACAGCTTGCCTTATTGTAACATGTTACAGGTAAACAATTACAAGACCAAAAGGGCAAGTACAAGTTAGTGCAATCAAGAGCTTTATGAATTATTGGCCAATCAATCAAGGTTTCTCCATGCGTGAAAGTTGTTCTGTTCTAATGATAACTGATATTAGGAAAAAACTGGCCTTCAGATATTTCAAGATATGACAGCCAAAATCAAAGAGGCTGTATGAACCGTCAATGAGTAGGAAATAGACGATTTCAATATAAGAATGTTAAAGTTTGACTTCCCATGGCACTTTGAAATAGTAAATTCTGTCAAACTGAGAAAATTCCTTATGCCTAAATAATGTAAATGCATCATATATCCTATTTACCAAGTAATTTTTAACTATTACTTTACTGCAATTATGTTATTAACCAACCTTGCACGTATGGATGATATAGATACCACAAAAGACCATTTTTAACTAAACCACTAAAACTGTTCACACTCCAATGTTCAGACCAAAACTACACCCTTGGTTTTGGAGAGTCCTCTTCAGTTGGAATGAGTCTTGTTTTTGAAAGCACAGTTACAGGCAGCAAAATTACTTTGGCCCTTTTCAGTCTGATTCACAGGCTGTTTTTCTCTGCATTGCTGGACCTAAGATGCTGAAGCTGTTTTTCTCATTCTAGTTCACTTCAGTAATTCTTAGTATATTACTGGCAAAGCGCTGTAACAGCCCACCCGTGACCCTCTCCCTGCTGCTGTGAGAGAAGGTGGCTAAATGTGTGTGTGTATATATATATATATATATATATATATATATATATATACACATATATATATACACAGTATATATGTGTGATCAACAGAAAAATGTGATCAATATAACCCTGCTAAGGTCTTTGTTCTTCATTTCAACATCAGTTTCTCTTCCTTTTTTTGACATTCCATTTCTTTCCTTTTCATCGCCCTCTCACTGGCAATGGGAAAATGCATTTTTTCCACTCAATTGCTCACTCATCAAGAGAGTTCACTTGCATTGATTTAATAACCACAGGATGACATTAGTTCCTTTGAAGACTTTCTCCCTTTGATGGATCTTTTCCTCATCTGACCTTTTTGTTTCTCCTAAATACAATTATTTGATCTCCTGCAGGTCAAAAACAAGTGTTGCCGCTTGTCACACGTCACTAGTTCAGCCAGCAGTTGAGTGATTTCCCTTTCTCTGCGATCATTCATAAAAAATGAAAATACTTATACAGTTGGATGAACCAAATAAGTACATAAAAATCAACCTCAAAAGAATGGCTAGTATTAATCATAAACGGCAGTCTCGCAACACAGAGACATTTCATTGGCATATGTTCTGGGCAAGTATCTCAGAGCTCTTGACTTTTAAATTCACATTTTACTGATGATAGATTGCAAAATATCTAATGAATGACCAGCATAGTTGAAAACAATTAAATGTTATGTTAAAATCTATCAGTTAATTTGTTTGTCACTTATTACTGCACACCTGCACTGAAAAAAACCTAAACATTGCATGTAATATATTTTTCAATTTTCTGCACTAAAAACAAAGTCAAAATGTTTTAGAGATGTTCGTGAATTAATGTCAAAAAGCATCCAAATTTGGACTGAAAAAGGCTGAAGTAAAGCGTTTCAGTGCCACCTACTGGAAAAGGTTTGTCCATCAAACCAAGTAGTCTTTCTTTTTACTTCACTGAACTTTCGATGACAATAAATATCCATAAATTAAAAAAAAAAATCATACAGAACCTGTCCATGTCACTTCAGATAAAGGCTTTATTTAACCTGATTATAACATTTGTACTTTTAAACATATACATTCTGTATTTCACCTGTTTTTCACAGTAGTATTAGGCATGTATTTGCATTGTTTGTTCAGATCTGTTCTGATGTGCGTGGTCCTCCTCTCTGGATCTCCTGCATAATGGAGTGGACCACTTCAGATGTAGTACACCAACCTCCCAAATCAGCAGTGTGCAACTGCAAGGAAACAAATCAACATACAGATGTAGAGAGGTATAGAGATGTATTACGGCAGACATAGTTAAATGGCATGCAATCACACGGCTGTTTAACATAATGAGATTTAGCATGTATCATACCCGAGTTTCAGACAAAGTTTTCAAAACTGCCTTTCGAATCATCCTGGCATATGCGTAAAGTCTAGGAAAGGAAAAAACAGCCCAGACATGAACAATGCACAGTTCTAATCATGCAGCAACAGTTTCTTGACAGTGTATGTATATGGCGTATGCCATAATGCATGAAGGAAATGATGATCTAATAACTGGAATATTGGTAAAAGGTCCAATGAAAATAATACTATTAATATTCATACACACGCACTTTAGGTGGTCCAGCATCACGCATCCGGCCAGCAGTGTGGCCGTGGGGTTTGCAATATTCTTGTTAGCAATGCTTTTCCCAGTGTTCCGCGTGGCCTGTATATAAACACAAAGAATACCTCATATATCCTCTAGTCACTCCGGACAGCTGACATATCCAGTGCCTGCTCTGTTCATTCTTCTTACGCTCTCAAAAACAGCATAGTCCTTGCCGTAGTTGACTCCTGGTACCAGACCTGGACCTCCAACAAGTCCAGCACACACATTGCTCACCACATTTCCATAGAGATTTGGCATCACCATCACATCAAACTGCTGGGGTTTAGAGACCAGCTATAGAAAAAAGATATATAAACATATACTTGTCCTATAGAGTAATTTCGTGTGGCTTTTTATGGGTCTGTTGGGTCTCTAATGTTTTTTTTTCTTGCGCTCACCAAGTATGCATTTATTTGATCAAAAATACAGTAGAATTTTAATTTATTTATGTGATACAAAGCTGAATTTTCAGTGTCAGTTACTCCAGTGTCAAATGATCCTTCAGAAATACCCAATACTGATTTGATGCTCAAGAAACATTTCTGATGTTTAATGTTTTATTATTATTACTTTTGAACAGTAGTGTGAGCAAATTATCTTTTGCTATAATCTCTATGTACAATGCCTCTTATTTAGTCTTTTAATTAAGACTGTTAAATACTGTCCCTATACAAATGAACTCAAAATATAGAAAAAACAAGATAAATATATTGTCAAAAATGATGCTTAAGCCTCCAAAGAATAGTTAACATAATAATGCAATAAAATATCATCCACTTATGTATTTCCCCATTTAAATACCTGCATGGTGGTATTATCCACAATCATGTCATCAAACGTGATATCAGGATATGCAGCGGCCACCTCTTTACAGCACTGCAGGAAAAGGCCATCACCAAGCTTCCTATAAAGCAAAAGAAAAACAATCCCAAACTCATTTCAAACTTGAACCATATAAAACACGTATAAAACCAATATTTGAACAAGATTCAACCATTCAAAAGTTTGGGCTTGGTAAAATGTCTTTGAAAGAAGTCTCTTATGCTCCCCAAAGCTGAATTTATTTGACCAAATATAAAGCAAAATATTAATATTATGACATTTTATTTCAGTATATTCTAAAATGTCAATTATTCCTGTGTTGTAAATCTGTATTTTCAGCATCATTACTCCAGTCTTAAGTGTCACATGATCCTTCAGAAATCCTTCTAATATGATGATTTACTGATCAAGAAACATTTCTTATTATCTGTGTTGAAAACAGTTGTGCTGCTTGCTATTTTTGTGAAAAACAAAGTTTTTGGGGATTCTATGAGGAATAGAAAGTTTAAGAGAACAGCATTTATTTGAAATAAAGAAATATTTAGTATTTAATAAAAAAAACATTATAAAAACATTCCTGTCACAGTTGATCAGTTTAAAGGTCCAATATGTAAGGATTTTGTAATAAAATATCCAAAAATCACTTGCACAGTGTGATATATTTCCTGCAGTTGTGTAATTACAATATCCCAAAAGTCTCCAAAGTTCTTTTATTTCAGAGAAATTCCAATTTTAAATAAGTGGCCGTCCCGGAAAAAAATGTCGCCTGTAAATGATGCAATATCGCGCTATCCTTCGGCTATCCTCGCTTCCGCTCGTATTGCCATAGCCATGACTTAACCATGGCGACAGACGCGGACAACTGCATAGTGAGTAACGTTTGGCGGCACCCAGTTCTTGTTTCGTTCAATCATAGACCATGGCAAGCAGACTTTGGGACAAACAAGGAGAACTAGAATGAGGATCAATATCAGCGTGATGTTTCTGAGATGCCAAGAGCTAGCGTCCGAGACTAATTTGGACTTGACAGAACTTCACGAGTCACGACTTTATAGCTTTATTAGACAGGTGTACATAAAAGTACATAAAACAAATCAATGTTATAACGTTAGCTTGACATGATGAAATGTTAGAATATGGTCAGTATGTTATTCTTATGTTGATCTAGCTGCTAGTTTCGTATCGCAAACATAAACTAACTTTCAACACACATTTAAATGCTGTTTAGTGTGATAGTGTAGCGTTATTCCAAGTGGAACAGCGCTGCGTTTCCCTCACAATTTTAATTCATCTAATAAACTGACCTGTGTGAGTAATCCAGCACTTGCGTGTAGTTCAATAGGATGAAATTTCCTTATTCCTTTATATCCGCGGACTCAGCGTGTGATATGTATCTTATTAGCAATCGCGACCTGCTTCATAACACTGTAATGTTAAAAAAACATGAGTGTTTCCACTAATCCTTAAACATTATTAGATCCATCAGCTTGACAGCAAGTCCCATCATTCAGCTCGTTACTGCGTCACACACATTCGCCTTTGTTATTGTTGGAAACGGCGCCCTCTTGTGGCCTCTAAAGTTACATATTGTAGCTTTAATGGCTACTGAAAAAGTACTAATTTCTTTTTTAAAAATTAAATATATATATATATATATATATATATATATATATATATATTATTCATAAAAAAAATAACAAAAAAATATCTGACTGACCCAAAACTTTTGAACAATAACATATAGGCAGATATTTAGATAAAAAATAAAGCAGGTAAGGAGAGGCTCTCACATGATATTAGCTTTGTGAACTGCTGTGACCTTGCGGCGACCTTTTCTCCCTGGCCAAGTTAAAGGCATACTCAGCGATCCGCAATGAATTCACACGTGTTATGATCTTTAGACTCTCCACCACCCCAGGAACATTCTGAAAGTAAGAAGATTTAAACTTGAGGAATGTGTGTTCAGTACCTGGTGTCCTCAAACTGTAAGAGACCCAAACACACGGACCTCATGCTCCAAGCTGCTGTACTCTCCTTCAGTATTCTCCCTAATGATGATGACATCAATGTCTCTGTGGTGGCTCGGGACTCCGGGGAGAGACTGACAGTGCATCACGTTAGCATACAGGTCCAGAGATGTACTGTGGGAGAGTTCAAACAGTTTATTATAAGCTCTAAAAGATAATCAAGTAAAGACAAAAATACATTTAAACATCTTACCGAAGCAAATTGTTCCGGGATTTATGAGCTGGAGGAAGGTTGTGATTAGTCTCTATGTTACCTGTAAAAGAGTATTCCCTGTAATACATTAGGAATGCGAGCACCGCTATTTAATTATGATGATTAAGTCCATTACTTTTATGTTAAGGGGAGACACTACAGGAAAAAACTGTGTTTTTCATGCATCCATCAATTTTGAGATTTTTGGCTTTTCACAAAGTGTTTTTTCACAGAGTAATTTTCCTGATTTTATACAACATGGCAAAATATAAAAATGGCAAAAATGTATTTATTTATTATTTACTGGCTGTTGAGATATCCAAAATCCCTTCAGTAAAAATCTTTGACTCTAATACATATATATATATGTATATATATATGTATATATATATATATATATATATATATATATATATATATATGTATACATATATATATATATATATATATATATATATATGTATATATATATATATGTATATATATATATATGTATATATATATATATATGTATATATATATATATATATATATATATATATATATATAAACAAGAATTTCAAATCTGACTTCATCCAATGTTCAAATTTTTGGTCTAGAAATTAACAGTTAAGTTGCCGATTTTAAAACTCTATACCATTTTGTCTAAAATTAAAAATATAAAAAATATTTAAATGCTATGTGAATTTTGGCATGATTTAAAATTGATATAGATTTTCATATTTGCCAAATATTTAAAAGTGTTAATAAATTTTTGTTAGTAATTAAAATAGTGTTTTAAATATGTACTTTTCAAGTGTGTGGAAGGTAATCTTGTGACAAAATGTAAAAATAGAGGAAATTAGCATGAACAATTAAATGTCAGAAATTGTTCCGATAACTGATGTGTTCCTAATAGATTTATATCCCTTATATAGGAAACATTTCTAAGGTTAATGAACCATATTCTCATGCTCACCCTTAAGTGCTACTCCATTACGTTTGATTGCAGTAACAGCATTATTGATGTCATCCTCAGAGGAAGCAGCCGAATTCACATTGACAACCTCGAAGTCCACAGGCACACAGCAGAATCTGGGAATATTGTTTAAAGGGTTTCTTTAGTGTTCGCCGGTAAAGTCTGCTTTATAGAGAACTTTCTGTTCAAACCTGAAAAGCTCTCTGACGTGGTTCAACAGTTCTGGTCCGATTCCATCACCAGGGATCAAAGTCACTGTGTGTCTGCCTCCATATTTTAGCTGGTGGGGGCTGATGGGTAAAGATGCAAAACAGACCATTGACAAAAGAAGGGTAGAAGCAAGGGTAAAGGTCATGCTTACAATATGAAGCCAAACCTCAGGTACTGGAAATATTACCACTACTTGTCATTTGTTCATCAGCTTTAAATTCTACCAACACAATACTACTAAACACTGGCATTCAAAGGTTTGGGGTCAGTAAGTTTTTGATTTTTTGAAAGAAATTAATACTTTTAATCAGTAAAGATGCATTACATTTATAATAAGCGACATTAAAGATATTTATTGTGTACAACTATTTCTATTTTTAAATAACTTCTGTTCTTATGAACTTTCTATTCATCAAAGGATCCTGGATTTATTTTATTACGGTTTATTCCACAAAAATGTTAAGCAAGCTTAACTGTTTCCAACATTGATAATAATAAGAAATGTTTCTTGAGCAGCAAATCATCATATTAGAGAGATTTTTGAAGATTCATGTGACACTAAAATACTGACGTAATGATGCTGAAAATTAGGCTTTAACGTCACAGGAATTAATTAGCTACATGTTTAAAATATATTAAAATAGAAAACGGCTGTTTTAAACTAATTGTACTTCACAATATTGTTTTTACTGTGTTTTTTTTAAATAATTGCAGCCTCTAGCATGAGAGACTTTCAAAAACTTAAAAGATCTTACCAAACCCCAAGCTTAAACGGTAGTTAGGTAAAACATACATTTTAATAAAGCATGTTTTTTCCATATAATAAAGATGATTCCTTATTTTTGCTACCGCTAATATTTAGGGCCAAATTACCATTACATACCATACACTCAATATGTGATTGAAATTAATTTATATATTTAGCTGTTACAACAAATAAATTGTCATATTGAGATTATTGCACAAAAACATTTGCCATTTTATACTCTAGCACAGCTGTAATCAAATACCTGGATGTTTATTGTACCTGTTGATGATTTAAATTTCAAGCTCAGACATCACAAATCTACCACACATCATCTAAGCACATATATAGTTTGCAGAACCAGTACTCACAATAGTCTGGTCATGGTGAGTTGATGAATCAGAGGGAGTAAACAGGAGTGGTTAGTCATAGGAGAGAGTCAAATCCATTCTGCTTTGGTTATGCTTACACAAATCAGCTTACAAGCACAAGAGAGAAGTATAGAACATACATTGGAGCTGCATTTAAGTGCTTGAAAAAGAAATAAATATATTACCTCTCTGTACAAGGAACCCTAAGTATATTATAGCCCTTAAATTAAGGTCATTTATAGGGAGGAAGAGGGAGTGAGGTGACAGTAAAGGGTTCCAAGAAAAGATTAGGCATGCTGTAATTAGCTTTCTTTATTACAATTAGTATTATAATAAATTAAGACTTTAGTCCATAACTTACAGTAGGCTTATATGAGGACTTCTCCCTCTGGCTGCACACTTTCAAGCTGACATTATTTGATAACAGAAAGAGAGAAAATGCATCCAAAGACAAAACATTGTTAATGTTAGCTGGTCCGTCATAAAATAACTAATTGCAAAATGTTATGTAAAGTCTAATATATATATATATATATATATATATATATATATATATATATATATATATATATATATATATATATATATATATATATATATATATATATATATATATATATATATAGACTAAAGGCACCACACACTTTCTTTGCCCGACCTGACTTTGCTATTATCTGGTTCTATATTTTACAGAACGATAAACTACACGTGCTTGACATTTGTTGATTTGTTGACTGATGACACAATTTAAGCAGAGGCTTACTTTCCATTGCCTGCACTTGAGTCCGGTCCATGGCTGCTGCAGACGCGTAGAGGAGAGGAAGAGCGCTGGTCTGGCTGCTGCTGCTATGAACATTTTGCATTGAGTTCAGTTTTTGCCGCTCCAGCATCAGCAAACAACCCGAATTGTTGAGCCAGCAGCGTTGTTGTTCCACGACAATCAACTGACACAAAAGTAACTCAAGAATTAACTTTCTTTTAACACATTTTGCCTTTGGCGCGCTCTAGCGTCCATTATATATAATTTTTTTTCGGATTTTATTTTTTAAACACCAGTGTGGGCAAAATTCGTACAAATACAACTCACAGCAACTACTAGGCATACAACAAATCATTAATCAAAAATATTTACAAGGATATTTCCATTTGTATGCATCTTGTCTTGCTTTTCAGTTGCCCACCATGGGTTAAAAAAATAATAATTTCCATTCATTAGGGTCTGTCATACTTGAAAACATTCACGGTTTATGCTACAACACAAACATTCATAGCTCAAACTTTATTATTATTATTTTTAATAAGTTGCTACAAAAGGAATACAACAAGCCTAGCCTATACCACAAGTGTGAATTTACGTGCTTGAAGGGCCCTGTGGGCCATAGTTTGGGCATCTCTGTAATAAATCATGTAGCCTAGCTCAGACAAATGGACCGGTTGTCGATATTCTCTCCCAAACTAGGCTATTTGAAAAGTAGGCCTAGAGTGGTGATGATTTTCATTCAAAATAAAACATTAGCCTACTTGAAAATCTTTTCTTTCTTTCTATTTTTTTTTCAAAGAGAGCATGAGTTTCAACTTTCGAACATAAAATGGCATTCTTTCTTTCTTTCTTTCTTTCTTTCTTTCTTTCTTTCTTTCCTTCTTTCTTTCTTTCTTTCTTTCTTTCTTTCTTTCTTTCTTTCTTTCTTTCTCTCTCTTCTCTTTCTTTCTTTCTCTTCTTTCTTTCTTTCTTTCTTTCTTTCTCTTCTTTCTTTCTTTCTTTCTTTCTTTCTTTCTTTCTTTCTTTCTTTCTTTCTTTCTTTCTTTCTTTTCTTTCTTTCTTTCTTTCTTTTCTTTCTTTCTTTCTTTTCTTTCTTTCTTTCTTTCACAATACACTTGATGCATTTAAATCAGGTGTGGCAACAAAAACCTGTGGCAAACTCTAAATCAGGACTACCGAATATATTTTCATATAAACTAAAGACCCATTTGTATCATGTGAGAAAAATGAAATAATAAGAATACATGTTGCTTCCCTCATTTTAATGAACTGAAAAAAAAAACGTATAGCCTATTAAAATACTTATGATGTATCATAGAAGCAGGCAGGGAGGGCCAATGGGAAATCAGAAAATTCAACTGGAAATAAATACTTGAATAGAAGATATTAAGCATGATTTAAAAAATATGAATAGAAATGGTATTAAATGTGGTAAACAAGAGCCTGGAAATCCTTTTGTATCCTTTTGGATTGGAGCACACAGTTTTGTTCTAATAAATAAAAACATCACCTATTAATTAGTAATTTAACATGCTTTATTCTCAATACTAACGCCCCTGCATACTATTAGAAAAGAGATTTTAAAGTAAATTCTAATCTTTGTATATTGCTTTTTCAAAGGATTTTTTACAGAGAATTGATGAGATGAACAGAATATTTCAATTACATATTTTATACTTGCTGTCAAGGACTGTCAATTGAAATAAACACTAACCAGTCAATCAGAATGAAATTTAAAACGTAAAAAAGTAAATAAAGGAAAAAAAAGTTAAATGTTTTGATATCAATATGATATCTGACATACAGTCATTTGTTAAAAAATATCCTTCTCATTTCTGCAGAAGCTACTCTTGCAGTCCATTGACCCTGTTTATTCCCACACAAGTTACACAACGTTAGAACTTCAGAAAATGTAATCTAGCTTTTCCAACTGAACCAATTTTCTTCATCAACTTTTGAATGAACCGGTTCTTTTGGATCTGGCATGCTTCGGGTCTGTCACTTTGCTGTATGGTAGTTGTAGTCTTTTAAGCAAACATCCAGATACACATGCAGACAGAAATAAACTACAGCCTCCAGACTCAAGGCACATCGCCCCTCCCACTTTCCTCAGCTCGCCTCCACTCCCACTTTCTGTTGAGTCCGCGGGGAAGTCGCAAGATGGCCGACGTCGCATGAAAGTATGTTCCTCTCCTCAACATGAAGTCGTGAGTGAGACAGAGAGCGAGGGAGCTTACGTCGGGCTTTTGTTTTTGTTTTCTTTCAGTTGTTTTACTTTATTTCCCCTTAATTATTCATCTCATTCCGAATCGCAGCAGCCCTCGATTTGTCTCGACTATTTGACGCGTCAATCACGCCGGGATCTGAGCTAACTGGCTAAGTGCGCGAGCTAGTTTGTTAGCCACAAACTGTAGCTCTTATAACTGTTAACCAGTACAGGACATACTGTATCCACTACCAGCTAGAGTTAGTTGCAATTACCTAACGGGCATGTTCGATGGCAACGGCGTAGTTGTTGTTTAGTTTGCAGCTAGATGTGTTACAAATAGGATTATATTTTGATGTTACCAACATTGTCGACATCATAACTGTAGCGTGCGCGCCGTTATCCCCCATCGTTACGTTGTAGATCGTGCCACATAGTAATTGATGAAAATAGATTGACTTTAGCGGGTTTATAATATTGACACCGTAAGGAATGGACACAGATCGCACTTACACGACCAAATGTAATAAATAGCCACGCGTATGTGGAATTTTACAGGGGGTCGGTTGACAGTTGCATTTGTCGGATGATTTACCAGACATTTCAGATCTTTAGTTATCCAACTAACGGTATAACCGGTCAGATCTAGTTCTGAACACATAACCAAGAAATTAACATCTTAACTAGATTTATCCATCTCACGCGCATAGACAGACACAATATGGGAGTTCAAGGCTTTCAGGAGTATTTGGAGAAACGCTGCCCTGGGGCGGCAGTTCCAGTAGATCTTCTCAAGCTCGCCGAACGGCAGGCCGTCAGCCCCCACACCATCATCACCATCACCACCACCACCATCCCCATCATCCAAGCTCACTGCCTCCGCCTCCCCCGCCAGCTCGCATTCTGGTCGACGCAGACTCTGGCCTTCAGCGGCTCTACGGGGGCTACCAGACCGACTGGGTTTGTGGAGGCGAGTGGAATGCAATGCTCGGCTATCTGGCGGCGCTCTCCCAGGCCTGTTTGTACCAAGGTGGACTGGAGCTGGTGGTGGTTTTTAACGGCACGCTTGGGAAGGATCGCTGGCCGGAGTGGGCGCGGCGGGCACAGGGGCAGCGACAGACGGCCCAGCTCATCGTCAACCATGTCGGCAGTAAGGCCACGCCCCCTCCGCGGGCCTGGTTCCTGCCCCCGGCCTGCCTGAGCCACTGTGTCCGCCTCGCCATGTTCCGATTCCGCGTGCGGGTGAGTGGCCTGATGCCCTCTTGTTTTGCTTGTTTTGTCTTTCTATAAATGGTCTTCGTTCTATACATGCAACGTGCTTTAAATGCTTTGTGGTTTGATTCTGTAAGTTCAGTTATTTGTGATATTGAAAAAATAAGTCAAGTCATAAATATTTATTATATTAGTTAAACAAACTACTTTTAAAGGTGCACTCGTGCAAAGTTTACTCACGATCTTGTTGGGCTGTCACTAATGTTTTGGTAATCAAGTAATCGTTGATTATTTTGGCGATTAATCAGATGTTTTTTGTGGCAAAAATAGACCCAAGCAAACAATTGCCTTTAAAATGACTTAAAATACATGTATAATAACAATGAGGCAATACTATTTGGTATTATAAGCAAGTGATCATATGCCTGTGAACATACTCATACATACTTGTGAACATTTTGTAACAAATGTCTGTAGGTGCCTAGTGTTGTTGCACTTTACAGCAGATGAAATCCTTGCTAAAATTGGCCAAGGGACATTAAGGCCAAATGTTCAACTTTATCTTTAATTGGTTTGTTAAATTTTTATGATAGAAAAATGCTACAGCCGCTGTAATTTCTTGAACAAGAATATGTGGACATCAAAACGTGCAGAAGAGTAGGGGTTTAAACTTTTTTATTCTTGATGAACAGTTTGCATTTTAGAAACATACTGATGTATGTATTCTCCTGTTTTGGTGTACCTTACAAATCTTGGGTTCTGAAGCAACCCAAACACATGATGGGATATGTAGAGATGGAGTTTGAGATGCGCTCCATGCATGTAGGCTAAATGATAACAGTTCATGTGGATCAGCATTTGTGGATCTGCATTTGCATTCCGTGAAATGCTCTACTTCCGGTATTTTGTCAGTTAATTGACAAAGGTAAATTGCAATTGAGGACTTTTCTATTGAAATTCAAATGATCTTCATGTTAGTCTATAGAAAAAATCAGTAGTTCAGAAAAAGGTTGTTTTATTTCGCATGTTAATCGAGTGTTGATGATGACTGATGATCTGAAAATAAGTTGATTTAAAAGAACAACTTAACTATAGTTAATAGGGATGGGCAAATGATTAATCGCGATTAATCAATCAGAAAATAAAAGTTTGTGTTTACATAATATATTTGTGTGTAGTGTGTATAATTAATTTGTATATATAAATACACACACATGCATGTATACATTTACGAAATATATGCATGTATATACTTTATATATATTTATATATAATTAATATTATACATAAATATAAATATTTGATATATTAATAACACATTTTTCTTAATATATACATGCATGTGTGGGTATTTATATATACAAATTAATTATACACACTACACACAAATATATTATGTAAAGACAAACTTTTATTTTGGATTCGATTAATCGCTATTAATCGATTGCCCATCCCTAATAGTTAACATAAAGTATAGGCTAAATGAAATGCATTCTTAAAGTTATTTTGTTTGCAGTAAATGTAAAAACTTTAAACGTAGCCTACAGAAATACACTTTTTAATAAAAAAGAACAGTAATTCAGTTGTTTTTGTACAAAATTGTTTTGATTGTTATTTTCTTAATAGTGCAAGTAATATTTATTTATTTCATTATGAAAATTGTCAAAATTAGGTATAACTGGAACATAATTTTATATTTAAAACAGAAACAGTGAGGACTTTGCCAGTTTGCCACCTCATTTCAGGACACTGCACTCAACCTAATCACAGGGCTAGTCGAATACTACTAGCTTTATTTTTAATAACCATGAACATTTTTTTTCTGGCAGAATAACTTAAAGGGGTGATGAACTGAAATCAAATTTTACTTGAGCTTTTGACATCTAAGAGGTCATCATATTATAAGAATATTCTTGTAAGTTTCAGGACTGAAAACGTCCTTGTTAGACCAATAAAAGCTTTTATTGACACTAGGCTCAGAAAACCGCTCGTTTTTCAGAAGTGGAGAACTGACGTCAAAGAGGATAAAACACCACCCCGCAGAAGATGATCAATGCCTACTATACTTTTGACAACACTCATGTGTTCCAAGTCAAAATTCCATAGGCAAAAAGTAACCAAATGCTCCTTTAACCATATGGTCACACTGTGGTTTGATCAAAAGTTCAGAGCAACGGTAGCTTGTTACATGGTTGTTTTCCACTCTGCTCCGTGGTGTAGGTGGTGCAGACCCTGGAGGACCACCATCAGGAGGTGCTATCCCTGTACAGAGACTATGGTTTTCAGGGTCTGATTGCACAGGACTCCGAGTTTGCGCTATGCAACGTTCCAGCCTATTTCAGCTCCCACGCTCTCAAGCTCTCCTGGAATGGCAAGAATCTGACCACTCACCAGTACCTGCTATCAGAAGCGGCTCGCCAGCTCGGCCTCAAGACCCAGCACCTGCCAATCTTTGCTGCTCTTCTTGGTAAGGAACACTGCAGTTTTATTGTTTCCTGGCATGTGACTTTATTTTTAACTATTATCTTCTTCATCAAAATCAGGTAACCACATTCTGCCAGATGAAGACTTGGCTGCCTTTCATTGGAGTCTTCTAGGCCCAGAACACCCTCTTGCCTCCCTCAAGGTGCTTATACAATGTCATTTCACATATTTTAAAATATTTTTCAATCTTCTGTAATTGTAATTGATAATTGACTTGTTCATCCTTAAGCATCAGATTTATCCCTATAACCCCATTCTTTTAATTTCTTCTCTTTGTGTAGGTAAGGGCTTCATCAGTTAGTCCTCCCTCCTTGTGAGGTTGTTATCAAGGCTGTATCTGAGTATGTGGCATCCATCAAAGATCTTGGGAATTTAGATTCGAGTGGCCAAGGATGTTTTCAAGCAGTCACAGGTGACGCATGGCTGTGTTAACTTTGTGCTACTTTTGTACACTTTTACTGTACTGTTATCTTAAAAGCTCATCCTAACATGGGGACTTCCCATTTTCTAACTTCTAGTCACGTACAGAAGACAAATTTGAGAGGTTTAAGAAGGCAGTGGAGTATTTTTCAGCGGCCAGTAAACCAAGACCTCTCTCCATGGGACCTTTCTCCTTACCTCTGTAGGTAGAATGTGGTGTTTGAAGACTATTCACTGTACACGCACAACCTTTTAAAAAGTTTGGAGTCAGTATGGGTACAACAGGGATGCATTAAATTGAACAAAAGTGACAGTAATTTTAATACATGCTCTTTTGAACATTCGATTTATCAGAGATTCAAGAAAAATGAGCTTTTCAAAAATATTAAGCAGCACATCTTTTTCAACATTAATAATAAGAAGAATTGTGTATTGAGCAATGAATTAGCATTTTAGAATATATGTAATGGCTAATGGTTGCTGAAGATATATTCTAAATAGAAAAGTTGTTATAATAATATTTCACAATATTGCTTTTTTACTTGGTGATCAAAAGAGACTTCTTTATAAAAATATATTACAGACCTCAAGCTTTTGAACTATAGTATGTTTAGTTTCCACTGTTTAGCTTTCAGCAGCCTTAAGATATAAGCTCCTGACATCATATACTCATACAATGTTAATTTGTTTTCTCTTGACTCTTCTCAGTTCCAGGCTTTGGGCTTAATCAATTTGGCAGCTACTCTCGGCCACATGGGGGACGATGCAGCCTCTAAAAGCTCAGGTAATTATTTACTGTACAGTAACATAACATAAAAGGTCTTTAATGTCGTCGGCTTTGCAACATTGCTGTCAAAGAAACTCAAAATTGACACATTTTTTAGACTTGTTTTCCACCAAAATAAAAGCTCACGGGGTTATCTATTGCATGTAAAGAAATTTGAAATTATTGTATTTTTTATACAATATATGGCTATTGCTGCCATAGGAATATTATTTTTATTAGTAAGAGAAGTATTATGCATTGTAATCTAGACACTATATCACAACTAAAAGAGGTTTGAGTCCCCTTTAAAGTTCAGGTCAATGGACAGAGTTTTCCTTGTTTAATTTAGGTTAGAGCTCTTAATTTTGAACTCTCAAAGTGCTTCAGATTTATGCCCCTGAACAGATTCACAAAATCCTGTGGGAAACACTTCTCAGATGTTTAGTGCTTCAAATAATATTTATTTTCCAGAAACAGATTTCAGCAAGTCACTTTTTGCTGTTCTCCACAGTTTGGCCCACCCCAGGTGTCAGGTGTTAAGGTGCCTTATCCAGGTGGGCTCTCGGACCCAGCCCTGTAACTTGGGTCCAGCCCTTTCATGCCAGAACCCAACTCAGCCTCTGCAGGACTGTAATGATTCACTAGTTGGGAAAATGGGCTTTGCTGATTGGTCTGCTCCATATGATTCCTCTCGAAGATGGCAAACAGAGCCCAATCATCACACTGCTGCTCCCACCGGCCCCTCCCCCTGTGTAGCTGGTCTTCAGATGGGGAGGAGCATAATGACACCAGCACTAAGTGAGTCCACTTAGTGTGGAATCCTGTTCATTGTGTTGTACCTGTGTAACTAGCAATCTAGTATTCAGAGCAAAATAAATATAATTTTTTTTGGTAGTCATTTGGCTGACAAGTCCACAAGATGGGAAGATCCCAGTGGACGAGGTCGGGAGTGGCTCTGGGGACGGCCACCATGGTAACGGAGAGTGGGCCGTCCCATTCCATCATTGCTGTCCATGCCAACACGGACTCACATGGATATCACAACACCACCCCTCCCACAGGTCAGTGCCGAGGTGCTGAGAGTGGCGGAGCACAGACACAGGAGAGGACTCATGTATCCACAGATCTACCACATCTTGACCAAGGTACTGCAGTCACACAGCATGTGCTCACAAATAAATGGCATTCTGAGAGAGTTTTTAGCCTGAGTATTTTTTATTTTTTGCTAAATATGCAATGGCACAGCCAAAAAATCTAGTCTATCTTAAAAATGAAACCTTGTGCACCTCAACTCAGTATCAATATTAATGTTTATATGACAACATGTTTGTGTATATCAAAAATTAATAATAAAACTGCAGTATATCAATTTAAATAGTAAAGTAGTATATAAATAATAATTTAATAGTTAACTAGAATTGCTGACATTTTATGATGGAAAATGCTTTGAAATATTTAAAAGAAGTTTATAATACCTTTGAGAGCTCTAATTCTCTCTCTCTCTGTCCCTTACTCTCCATTTCTTCCTTCTCTTATTTTCTGTCGCCTCCCAGGGGGAAATGAAGATGCCAGTGTGTATAGAGGATGGAGTGCAACCCTGACCTGCCTCCTGCTTCTCTACTTTTCCGTTCTGCCCGCCAGTATGGCTACGGGGTGCTGTTCAGCTTGGCTGAGACCCAACGGAGGCTTGAGAGACTGGCCATGCGCAAGCGTAGTCCCATTGACGGTGAGAGGCTGGGTGGGCATAATCCTTGTGTAGATGAGACTTTAGAATAGCGTTCGTGTTGTCTCTCAATACCAAAAAAATCAATAGCCGATATCAGTACTAGGAAAAATGTGATTCTCAATGCTTATTTCAGAACAACAGTTATA
>JAQIUQ010006051.1:0-92734 GCA_030378365.1 Hybognathus amarus | reverse complement strand
ATGTTGGATGTGCTTCAGTTCAGTTACGTATTGCTTGGGAACCTCACACTAAAATGAACTGAGTTACTGAGCATTCCATGAGTTCTTACTGATAAAATGAATGCTTGAATAGCAAATATAGTTAATGACAATAAGCAGTTTTTGGGGTATATCAGAACATGTAGAAGACACTATCCACCAATGTATCCTGAGGCCTGAGTAATCACAAAATCGCTTGGATAAGTCAGATATTTCAGTGGTACAATCAGATATTTATTTTTGTCAAAAATGTATCCAAATTTCGAGTGCTTTCAGGTGGTGTTTATCTTGTATACCAATCAGTCTGATACATCCATCCGTTTTAATGGGACATTCTTTCGTAACATTCAATCATGTTCTGGTAGAATTCGGTTATCATGTTCTGTCTTGTGGGTCTTTTTCCTGAATTGAGTGACCCTACACTAGTTAAAGTAGGTTCACTGGTTCTTCATTCATATTAATATGGAGAACATGTGTAATGGTTTTAGGGGCAGCAGTTAATAATGAATGATTGTGGTGAGACATATGGATGATCTTTTTCTTTCTTTTGCAACAGTCTGTTGATTTTTGAGCCGAAGATCAGTAGTCTGGTCTCTCCCTCTTGTATCTGAGAAAGGGTTGAGCAGCTTTCTCCCGGTCCAGCGGGTAGCCCAGAATGCCAGTTGTGCTGTTTAAATGGCTAGGACAGAACAGCAGTGTCCACAGTCCTCTTTATGACACCTCTCTCTTTAACCCCAGCTCATGGGACAGGTGAGGTTGATGTTACATAGGAAGGGATAGGCTGAACTGCCACGTTCATTCTCCTGGCACTGGTTTTGTCATTGCAGTTTTCATTCATTAAACCAATGTTACTCAATAAACTTGTAATTTCTCTAAACTGACTCTATTATTTATTGAAGCTTGTTTCATGGTCCCTTTGTTGACTGTCTTGTGTTGTATGTAGTTCACCAGATGTGTCAGCAGAGTGCAACACTGTAAGATGGAGGCGGCCAACAGAGTCTTGGCTCTGTTCTCTTTATGTATTGGCTTGTCTCAACAACATCTGTCGTTCTCCTTTAGTTGGCATCATTTTAAACTCAAATGCAGTAGTTGACAGCTGAGAGTTTGATAAACAAAGCAATTTTAAGCGTATGGCAACTGGTAATTGTTTTTTGAGCGAGAGGGATACTAAAAAAAGTACAATGAATAGTTGTCTGAAATGTGCATGATCAGAAACAGATTTATTTTTATCTTCTGCCAGTAGGCAGATGTAGGTTGAAATGTTTGACTTTCAGAAACTTTGAGGTAAAACGAAAAGTTTTCATTTGACTGGAGAGTAAATACTAATTTCATTGAGAGGCAAATAAACATCACTTCTATCTTAAATTGGCATTTGCTAGGAGTAGTTCACAAAAAACGTTTGCTGATAATTTACTCACCTTCATGTCATTCTTTCTTCAGTCGAAAAGAAATTAAGGCAGAAATTAAAAGGCGGCTCAGTGCAAACTCTGTTCTGTGATGCGCGTTCGTGATCTCCTGTTCAAACTATTATCAAAAGAAAACAAATCTTTGTCGTGTCACTTGGTTCGTTCAACAAACGAAATTAACAGATTGACTCGAAGAAAAGATTTCACTTTGATGAACGAGATTGAACAGGAGAGTAAGTCACCGAACCGCGCATCACAGAGCAGAGCAAGTGGCCATTTGAGCTTATAAAACTTAAACTTTTTTTATTAATGAGCAATCATTTTCGTTCGATAAGCCCTCATTCATTGTCTGGAATCGTTTAAAGCCTTTTGAGCAGTTTGCACTGAAACTGTTTTGGACCTTGAACCAGTTCGTTACCAGTCAAGTGCATTAAACAGAGAAAAATCCTGGAAAGTTTTCATCAAAAACCTTCATTTCTTTTCAACTGAAGAAAAAAAAAGACATGGACATCTTGGATGACATTGGGGTGAGTAAATTATCAGCAAAGGTTTTTTAAAAAGTGAACTACTCCTTTTAGGTTCATGTAGAGCAAAACAGAGTGCTGGAGAATACATTATCCATTTACAGAAAAATGTCTTATTTTTCCATTTGTCATACCCTCAGAATAATAAGAGACTCTTCCAATGCTTCAGTAAGTGTATCAGCTCGATATGAAAACTAGGAATTTGTGATGGCAGAGTTCTTCCTGTTCTACCATGTCCTTTCACTTTTAGGCGTTGCCTTCTCTCTCTTGCCCAAATCGGCAATTAGACCACTAAAGATAATAATCTCTTTTTATTGACCTAAAACATTTTTGTTTACCAGTGCTTCTCCTGCTACTGTATCATCTGTTTTGATTTGATTAGGAAAGGGAGAGATACATAATCGCTCTCTCTGGACTATTTAGTTTTTCCCCCTCACAGTCTGCAACCACTCTTTTCTCTTACATAATGTCCTTTTTGGTGCAGTTTTTTCACTGTGAGGAAATCTTTAATAGCTTCTGATTCCACTCATTTTCTGTTCACTGACTCTGTCACCATGCCCGGTCTCTGTTTGCAGAAGCCTTGGACCATGTCTGCACTGTCCATTAGTTCTCTTTGAACAGTGCATTGAGTGTTTGTTTGAATGCTTCCCTGCTGTTGAGTTTATGCTTTCGCTGCCAAATCTTCAGTCCTAAAGCTAAACTAATCTTATTTAGTTTTGAATGTGAATTGGCAGTTCGTAATTAACAGGATGCTAGTAATTTTCCCTCCCAAAGTGCCTTAAGGCCACCACCATTGTCCCTGTGCCGAGTAAGTCCACATTGTCCAGCCTTAATGACTTCCTGCCCGTCGCACTCACACGCATCGTCATGAAGTGCTTCAGAGGCTTGTCATGATCCACATCGAGATCTTTCTGCTCCTACACTGGACCCCCTACAGTTTACTTAAAGGGATAGTTCACTTTGAAATTAATTTTTGATATGTTTTAGCTTACCTCAAGGGCATCCAAGATGTAGGTGTCTTTGTTTCCACAGTATTTTCAATTTTGACATTTTTCGGTCAGAACCGTTTGTGTCTGTCAGTCATATAATGGTACCTCCAGGTCCACCTCAAAGAGTCATGCACAGAGAAGTCAAAATTAAACATGATTTAATGACTCATGAATGTAAGTACACACTGATGGCCTAAGACACGAAACGAGCGGTTTGTGTGAGAAAACGAACAGTATTTATATAGTTTTTACCTCTTGTTAACAGCCATGTCGAACTGATCTAAATCAGATGTCCAACTGAACCGAACCGAACTGAACCGTGTCCAGCGTTACGCCAGAAATGATCTCTTGCGCGTCTAAGTAACACATTGTTTACACAGAGATTTTGCAATTTTTAGCTTTCACTAAATATATTTAGATATATGGGAAATCACAATGGAAGACGAATTTCAATATATCTAAATATGTTTAGTACTCTTGAATATGTTTAGTACATAACATGTTTAGTATGTTTAGTAGTTCCAAAATTTTAAATGACCAGTTCAGTCTGAAATGCTGAGCTGTATGAATTTACATTAGTTGCAAGATTCTTTATGTCAGCAAAGTATACTTTTATAACTGAAAGATATGCAAATTATTCAAAATGACCTGTTTGATTAGCATTGATGTCTGTAGTATGTGAACAATTCTTTTGTGAGTTCTATAGTAGAGAGCACAAGCCCCTAAGGATCTGCATAGATGAACCACAATGACTGCCTCTACGATGTAAGTGCATTTTGCAGCCAATCTCCAAAAATACCCTTTGCAGCTGTTCTCAGATCTCCACTTGTAGACATCAAGACTGAGTGGTGTAACAGTCAAAGAGTTCATCTTTTTCCCCAAATCTTAGAACGGTGTAGTGGGTATTCATATATAATTAGAAGACTGTATTCAGTAAGATGTAAGCTAGTGTTCCATTCTGAACATATCCAGTCTCTCTATCCTTTCCTATCCCATGTGACCCTTTTAAGACATGCTTGATTAACCAGTTAATGGGTTAACGCGCATGTAAGAATGTGCTGTGCTTTACAGTTAATCTTTTTTTCTAGTGGGATCTGATGGTGATGATTACATCAGGCATCTTGCAGTAGACACTCAAACTGAGATTTCAGATTAAGAGAGATAGCCTATTGTAGTATATTGGTAATTAAACTGTGTGAAATTCCCCTTAAAACAGGTGGCTTTTCTTATATAGTCATCTGAAGAAAGTATGATTTTCTCATCTGTGATGCAGAGGCAAAAATAGCCTGTCGTGTTTTTGTGAAGTTTCTTTGCATAAAGGAAAGAGAGGGTACATGCAGTCATCACTTTTGACCCCAGGCATGGCACCCGTCTGCCTGTCATCTCCCAGTCAGCAAAGGCAGGGTACGACTGAAAGCAAATCCACAAGCACAATTTGCACTGAAAATCCATATCATACTGCATTTCACTTTTTTTTTAGTTCTATTGTTCCATAAGCCCCATGCCAACAACATAGAGTCGGTTCACATGCCACAAATATCTGGGATAAGTAGTAAGAGGCTGACACCAGAGCCAGACTCGACTGTCTGCAGTCAATTATCGTAAAATTATAGCTGTGCAACTAATCTCAAATAATGTTTGCAATGTGTTTGCACTTCTCTTTTGCGTTACATCTCAAGTTTAATTCACCTAGCAATTCCACTCAGTATTTTTAGTTAGTAAGCATAAATAAATAGATGGTACCAATAAGGATGTAAATTATTTTCGATTTACTGCGAATATAGTATTTCTACAATGGTATAACTGAAAACATCTTTGAAAAACATTTTGCAATCATTTTCCATTTGTATATCAACCAGTGCAACAAAATAAAGAAAAACATTGCCATTGTTTTGGTGCGATTAAATTAAATAACCTCAACGGATGTGACGATTGGTTAAACAATTCAAGTGAGTTATGCATATATTTCCTTACAGTACATCTAGACTAGCTATACAAAAGTTACCAATATGAAGATGAAGCGATTAAAAAAAAAATTAAGAACAACAAAGTAAAGTAATATAAAAAATAATTTATTACATTGTCAGTCATATTTAGGTACTGCATATCTTATGTATCAAATATGTGATTTATATTCATTATGCATTGAGGGTAATAAAAAGGTCACTAGCTGTTAGTTTTCAATATGATTACTACTAATATCTAACGGTTGAGTAGTTTACTCAAGGTCATTATCATCAGAGAGAAATAGTACATTTGCTACAATTGTGTTCAATTATATGATTTGTTACCAATTCCTTTGTTAAATGAGGAAATATTATGCATTTCCGATATCAGTCCTTTTTCTATTGAGCATGAAATGTGACAGGCCAAAATATTTGAGAAAAACACCAACTATTTTCTCAAGCTATGAGAGTGAGTTTTCATCCAAATCAAATTCTAAAATGCTTGAAAAGTGTGTTTCTAAAATAAATATGTGATATTAGCACTCAAAAGTGTGAGATTGAACTAGTCCTAGAACTACCACAATTCTACTGAATTCCTAATTGCACTAACCAAGTACCTCAAGAATCTGTGCGTTACAAACATACATGTACATATGTATATAATACTTTCCTTTATAATAAGGTGCTTAAGTCAGTAGCACCTCATTGCAGTACACTGAGATCCAGGGGCGGAGTTGGATCCAGATCTAAGGGGTGGAGATGGGTAGGTTTAGGGGTGGGGTTAGAGATCAGGGGGTGGGATCTGGATCAACTCCTCCCCCTGGATTTCGATGTTCTGCAGTGAGGACCATCTCGCTTAAGTTGCAGTGTAGCACATTTTTTCTTAAAGGGTTATTTCACCCAAAAGAAAATTATGTCATTAATGACTTACCCGAATGTCGTTCCAACCCCGTAAGACCTCCGTTCATTTTCGGAACACAGTTTAAGATATTTTAGATTTAGTCGGCGAGCTTTCTGTTCCTCCATTGAAAATGTATGTGCCTTATACTGTCCTTGTCTATAAAGGCAATACAGACATCATCAAAGTAGTCCATGTGACATGAGTGGGTTAGTTCGAATTTTTTGAAGCATCGAAAATACTTTTTGGTCCAAACATAGCAAAAACAACGACTTTGTTCAGCATTGTATTCTCTTCCGGTTCTGTTGTTATGCTTGTTCACGATTCCAATGATGCTGCTGACGTATTATCTTGTGCGCCCAATTAGGACGATTAGGATATCCTCGACATGCACACTTACCAACCATTTTTAAAAAATATTGCAATACCAAAATACAAACAATGTAGAAAAGCTTGAATACAGCACGCGTCTCCATCGGACTGTAAACGAAGCTCGGGCGCACAAGATAACACGTCAGCAGCGTCATTGGAATCGTGAACAAGCAATGACAACAGAACTCAATGCTGAATAAAGTCGTTGTTTTTGCTATGTTTGGACGCAAAATGTATTTTCGATGCTTCAAAAAATTTGAACTAACCCACTCATGTCACATGGACTACTTTGATGATGTCTGTATTGCCTTTATAGACAAGGACAGTATAAGGCACATACATTTTCAATGGAGGAACAGAAAGCTCACCGACTAAATCTAAAATATCTTAAACTGTGTTCTGAAGATGAACGGAGGTCTTATGGGCTTGGAAACGACATGAGGGTGAGTCATTAATGACATCATTTTCATTTTTGGGTGAACTAACCCTTTAATCCTTTTACACTTCTTTATTATAATGTCAATATTTTCTGTACAAATAAGTTACTCTGAATCATGTGAATGGTCCCGATTTCAAATGAGACAAAATAAAACTTTTAACACAAAATCAAACAAAGAGCAGAGGTAGAGAGCTTATAGAGTGACAAACTTGTGGATGAAACTGAAATGTGATTAGTTTTTACATACGTACATGATGCAGAGATTTCAACTGCAGCAGTTGCTCTCGAAATGTTGCTACCTACATTACATGTACTGTACATGTATTGCTGTTAATTGACCATTACCCTGTTTCTTCTGTTAAAAGAAAGGAAAACGTTTTTGTGTCTAGCGGTGGTCGAATGTAGATTTCTGCCAGCTGTAAACCCTTCACCGCAGCAATTCTAACCATTTAGCTAGTACTCAAATACTGTAGACCAATTCAATTCAGTGTCTTTCTCTTAGATTTGACATAATTCAGAAACTCAGCTGCCACTGTGTTTGATTCCCATATAGGCTGAAATTTTCATAACATTCTTGCTGGTGGTGATAATGTTCCCCTAAACTTCTACCGATCTCTATTCTTAGCATCTTGCCGCTGGTCTTGTGCAGCTATCTCAGTATATCCAGATAACGCTTTGTCCATTCTGTATGTGTTCACATGCATTCTCCACACTTACTTGTACGGTGAATTCTGATATAATCCTGTGATGCTTATCTATAAAAACACTTGGTTGAGGCATGAAAGAAAGATGGAGAACAATGGAGGACCTCCGATTCCTTTGCTTCCTAACACCCCCCTCCTCTTCCTCTTGATTCATCACTCCAGTCTGCTTTCATGTGACAGAATGGACAGCTGTCTTTAAAATGCACTAGGCATGGCAATGTGGTTTTGTCTTTCAAACTGATGCAAGTTATTAATGGATCAGTGTCTGTTTTTTATATGGTGTAACCACCATCTATCTGAATCGCTAAAGGACATGTGTGGACATTACTCCAGTCCTGTATCAAATGGCGCACTTCATTCACACTTGTGGCGCGTGCCTGTGAAGTTCATAAGATCGTTGGGTGAAACGCTGTTCACAGGGACAGCCATTATGTCACCGAAATGAGTAGCATTTGGGAATGGGTCTAGCCCATCACATTAGTGGTGTGTTTGTCATGTACTGGTTTGTGTGTGTGTGTAGTAGTAGTAAGAGTCAGGCCAGAGGTCAGTATATGGAGTCCTTAGTGTTGGTTGACGTGTGAGTTGTTGTTGAGTCATCCGGCAGGGAAGCTCGACGTGGGGATATGGTTTGGCAGCGCAGCAGTGCGAGCAGCTCACGGGACACACTGCTGGAGAAGGCTGTGTAGATCCACGGGTTAGTGCAGGAGTTTAGACTGGCTAAGCAGCATCAGGATAGTGAAAGCAGCCCCTGTATGAGAGATAAAAGTCAACTCGAAAGCCATTTGTGTGTATAGTCTACTGCATACTGCATATATACATGTGGAAATGATCTATGCAAGCCTATGAGATCATAGATCACCAGGTGAAAATTTTAAAGGGGTGATGAACTGAGAAATCAAATTTTCCTTGAGCTTTTGGCATCTAAGAGGTCATCATATTATAAAAATATCCTGTAAGTTTCAGAACTGAAAACGTCCTTGTTAGTCCAATAAAAGCTTTTATTGACACCAGGCTCAGCAAATGACTCGTTTTTTCAAAGTGGGAAGCTATGATGTCATAGAGGATAAAACACCACCCTTGCAGAAGATCATCAACGCCTACTTCAACACGGCCGGTTTAGCCCCGCCCACTGATTCGCGCATTACATGCATAGCTAAATAACCTAGGCCTACCTCGTGAAGACAAACCGAATTCGAGCTACCGAGCAGTTGCTGCATAAGCTTCCTCTGGATTGCAATAGGACTGCATGGTTAAACTTTATTTTTAATGACGTTCCAGCTGATGAGGTAAAACATTGTCCGTATGTTTGCTTCATTTCACTGAGGATTCTTTTGTAAAAAAGACACAGTTCGAGACTTGATTTGCAGACCGATTAAGATTAAAAAACAGTGCTGTGCCGTCTATATTGGAACCGACAGGAATTGTGCAACACACGGACTGGGTCGAACATGTATGGGCGAATCATTCCGGTTGCCATTTTACAACATTGGAAGTTTTAAAAAAAAACTTCATTATAATATGCAAAACTGTTATCCACTCACAGCAGTGGGCGTTTACTTCCAAATCTTCAGTGCGAGACGCCCATAAAAACGAGCGTTTTTGAGCTGGGCTCAAAACTAGGGTAGAAAATAGCCTATTACTTATTCATTTTAATGTTTTTGAATGTCAAAAAACAAGCGAACGTCATAAGTTGACCTCAGAAAACAATATAATTTGTTTTAAAAAGCCAGTTTATGACCCCTTTAAAATTGCTTATAATAGCTTTAAAGACTGCAACACTGCAATGTCAAAGATGAATTTTCAGCATCATTATTCCAGTCTTCAGTGTTACACAATCCTTCAGAAATCATTATAATACGCCGAAGACACATTTACGCTGCTTAATACAGTATTTTTTCTGGATTCTTTGATGAATAGAAAATTCTAAATTTCTATTTGTATAATCTGACTGAAAAACAAGTGAGGTTGGGGGATATAAGCCATGTAGAACTTTAAAATGCTGAAATTGAGCTGATTTGGGTACCAGGTGGCTGGTCCAAACTGTGCAGAAAGTCCAGTTTAATACAGAGGTGTAAATACCAATGAGATTACCCAACAGGTGTTTTTCGGTTTATGTGTTAAAGGGAAAGAAAGCAGGGGGTAGTTAAAAAAGAAGAGGAAAATAAAAAGGGACACATTGAAAACATGATTGATTATTTCTGCTTCTGGAGGTCTCTCCTCCCACAGACTTTAGTTCCAGCCAAGCTCTAACACACCTGCCTGCAATTTCCCAGTAAACCTAAAGACCCTGATGAACTGAATCATGTGTTTTTGACTGTACTTGGAATAAAACTCTGCTGGAAGGTAGATTTCCAAGAACAGTCACCTCTGTTTTTGAGAGATTCCTGGAGAATGTGTTGACTGTTTGGTTATTTAACACCACCCTGCTAATGGCAAAGCTGAATTTTCAGCATTATTACTCCAATCTTCGGTGTCACATGATCCTTCAGAAATTATTTGAATATGATGGTTTGCTGGCTAAGAAACATTGTCTTCAAAAGAATTTTTTTTGACCTGTTTAAAACTGATAAAAAAGTGACAGTAAATGGATACTTCAGGAATGAATATATTGACTTTAAAAAAATAGTAAAAAAATTGAACTGATCCCAAACATTTGAGCAATAGTGTATTTTTTTTTTAACAATTTCAAGTCAAGTGGCATGTTATCTCAACGTATTTTAAGCTATGTGCGCGCAAAACAAAGCAAAATGTAGATCTACATCTGGGAGCGATCTTTTTTTCCTAGGATGGTAGAGGAACACTCATAAATGTTTTTAACCCCAGTGACGGGTAGGTTTAGGGACGGGGTTGAGGTAGGTCATAGATTTATATATACAGTAATAACGGCGTCAACGGCATTCATAAACATGCTGAAAAGCGATTATGCGTGTTGATAGCACGCCAAAAATGGAAATACGAATTGGTGTGTCATACACATGCTACTTCATGAGATCAGTCTGAACATTTATATAAGAAAAAAAATTATTTAAGAAAAAAGTCTCCATAAAGAAATAGATTTTTAACAATAGCTTTTTTTTTACTTTTAAAGACAGACCTATTGTGAGCTACGAGGTTTTTAATCCATGGCATTTGCCTCTGCTGAAAGCCATCATGCTGCATGATTACATCTTATTTTTATTTTTTTTTAAAAACGTGTTTAACAGTGGAATTTCTTCTGAAAAACTACATCAGCAATGATTCTGTACAGAAAATTACTAAAAATAGTAATTTAAAAAAATAGATTTTTATACATATACAGTTAGCCTGGTTAAAACCAGATCATTCTCAGTTGTAACTGAGTTATGGTCTGGCAAAGCGTCATAGACAAATCATTTCCAGAGGGGCGTCACCAGCGGACATCGCGGTAGACCTAAAACCAATCAGAGCGATGAAGGAGATGACGGTTTGCAGAGCGGCGGCCGGGGAGAAACATCTCAGAGAGTTCTTTGCTCGGTTCTTTGCTCGGTTTTTTTAACAAAAAGGAAACGTTCAAAATCGCTTAAACAGACGCGATAGCTGATTCGGAGCGAGTGATGTTTGACGGCGGCATCAATCTTTGAAATGTAGGCTACAAAATCTGCTTCAAAATCCCAGCACTGTCGTCATCTTGTAAAGCCCGCCCAACGTTTCTGATTGGTGCCGTGACTTTCTGCGGACTGGAAATTGGTTTGAATAAGCTCTTTGGGTTTCCCAGGCTAATATACAGTAATAACCATTTGTAAATGAGAACTCTTATATTTCTCAATTGTTTTTAATTAGATTATGCTGTCGCAATGCTTTATGGGATTGTAGATCTTTCCCTCAATAAAATCTGTAGGCTACTACAGTCTTGTACCTTTGGGTTTTTGATTTTCAAAAACTTTTTCTGAAGACCAAAGTACTGTGTTGTGTTTCATGGCTTATAACTCTTTAATGAAGACTATTTTAAAATCCCTATGGGAGAAATGAAAAAAAAAAGAAAGTTCCAGAACCAGCACAGCTGAGAAATGGGGCGGCACTGTTGCAATACGTTGTGTGACTATACAGGACATGTAGATGTATGTATATCTACAGTAGTTAAAGTCTGACCTTGGTTTGGTGGGTTGGGGTCCCAGGCTGCCCATAACTGAACAATAAAGAAGGGAGACCAGCAGATGGTGTAGACCAGCACGATGACAAGAGTCATTCTAACTGTCTTAGACATGGCCTTGCTCACACCTGGGAGAGGTGGCGGGTGCGAATACACTGTCGTAATGGGAAAAGCATCTGGAAGCACATCTGGCCACAGTTCAGAAGTTCCAGAGCTGTTTGGAGAAACGCTATTGGCTGATAATGACTGAGAATGGGAGGGGTCTGAGAGATGATTGGGGGTGTTTTGCTGGTGAGTTGTGATGGAAGGGGATGAGCTGTCTGAAGAGGGGTGGGGCCCAAAGCAGGGCTCACAAATAGAGCTCCTGCAGTGTAAAGTCTGAGAGTAGTCATCATATAGGCTTGAGTGGGACTCTTCCTCTCTGGCACGGTGTGAGGAGCTGCAGTTAGCTTGACTGAAACTGCTGTCAGCATGGTGCTTGTGTCTGCTCTGTCTCTTTCTCTCTCTGCTCCTTCCCCTGCCCCCCTCCCGCTGAGCAAAGTGGAAGAAGACAGAGTTCCTCTTGAATTCTGCCGTCACCACCCGCTCTGACTTCAGGTAAATATTGTCATGGATTTCTCTGAAGATGCGAACCTGGGATGAAAAAGAGATATATCCTAATATACAAGCTATACATTTTATCAGTTCATGCATTCTAGGATTCGAACCTATGACCATTTCTAGTAGGGCTGGGTATTGACACAAATTTCACAATTCGATTCGAATTCGATTCACAAGCTTGCAATTCGATTCGATTTCGATTCAATATTGATTATTTTGGATATCAGTTACAATAAATGGCAAATTTTCTCAAGGAAATCAAATCTCCTAACTAATGCTGTAAACTATGGGAGTCTAGTTGTAGCCTACTAGGCTTCATTAGCCTAATATGAAGGTAATTAATTAACTGTTTTGTAGCTATACAAACACTTAAATTACACTTTTATTTATTTTATAATAAGATTATATGAAATATAAACATTTAAATGGTGGCTGTCATAAAAACTTGCCAGATTTATTCAAATATGCATTAAATATTGAAGAACATTAAGATTTTAATGCATATGTTATATGGTGATATATATTTAGCAAAATGCTCCTCTCTTAGAGTTATTTTTTTCTAGCTGACTATACGAGTTTATGTGGGTTTTCTGAGGTAAATATGACGATACATGACATTGATTACAAGCTGTTTAACTGACGTCTTTCCACGGTTGAAACGCTGATTGAGCGAATCAATGTGACATGATACGGATTTCGATAAGTTGTACTCTATCTTTTAACACACTTTCAGATGCTCATTCATGTTTATTTCGCGCTGTAACTGGTATTATTAAGCCGGAAGAGAGATCAGCGCTGCTGCTTCTCTTGAGCTGCGCCAGAGCGATCTCACGCCACAGCGCCAAAACGTTATTTATGTTTTTGAATTTCTAAAGAAAATGGACGTAATTTGAAAATTGAGACTTTGTTTCATATCAATAGTAACAAAGGACAAAGATTATTGCGATTTTTTTGGATGCGCGCAGCCGCGTTACAATGATCCATTCATTCAAAAAAAGGATGACTAATCGATTCTTGAGATTTAAGAATCGATATCGGTTCGTAAAAATGAGAATCGATTAATATTCGAGAAATCGTTATTTATTACCCAGCCCTAATTTCTAGTGCCATGCTCTTTGTTTTAAACTAAAGGAACACTACATCAAAATGAGTCAAAATTAAGCCAAAATTCCAACTGCTGAAATTTGAATATCACCTATTAATTTCAATTAAAACATGCCAAGACTTTGAGTAGGAAGTGAGAGAATGAGAGAGAAAGATAATGAGCTGGAGATACCTGACAGACAGTGATGATTAAGGCTGGCAATATGAACACAGCCACAGTCATCCAGGTGACGTATGCTTCAAGACCCCATGGCTCAGCAAAGTGGCCCCAGCATTCAAACACCCCAGGAGACACCTCTGACCGTGAGAAGATAAACACCTATGTATGAGCGAGCAGAGAGTCATGAGCTTGAACAAAATATGAAATAAATCAGTCAGGAATGATCTGAGATTTATTCCTCACCTGTGGTAAACTGAGCAAAAGGGCCAGGCCCCATGCAACCATGATGGGGGTGTTCCAGCGAGAGGGTGCGCCCCCGGCGATACGCCTGCAGGGGGCAGCAGATGGCATAGTGCCGATCCACAGTCATGGCCACGATCATATAGGATGATGCGAACATCCCGACAATCTGTAAATATTTGACGGAGCGACACAGAGCGTCAGGGCCGTGGAAGTGCTCAGTGATGTCCCACACCAACTGTGGCAGCACCTGGGGACAAAATAAAAACATATAATTAGAATTTATGATCATGCAACTCTAGATGGCACATCATTTACTACGCAGTACAAGCTGATTGGCCTCTGCTGATTCTGCAGCCAGTGAGATGTCTATTTATGCAGCAGCAGCAACAGATCTTACATGCTCACTTGTCCAGCAAGACCAAATACATTTACATTATCTTATTTATTAATATGCTAAAACTATTTCAAGAGTTATGTCTTGAACTGCAATTATTTCACCATGGCAAACATATTCTTTGCCAGGGTCGGATTAACCATTAGGGCAACTGGGCATTTGCCCACGACATCTAAGGGGCCCTGGGCACCAGGGGCGGAGTGGCAATAGGGAGAGTTGGGAGTTTCTCCGGTGGGCCGGTAGTGTTTGGAGGCCATGAGGGCCGGTTTGATAAAACGGAGCATATGTTTGCACTGCAAGTGCCTGTCTTTTAAAAAAAGATGCCTGTCACGTCACAGCTAAAGTGGCGTAGGTCGTAGCACACGAAGCGTGTGAATGAGCTTTTGATGCGTTCGGACCAGAGTTCGAATCCGCCTTTTGCCGAAGTCTCTTTTCCCAACACATATGAGATGTAAAATGTATAACCTAACATAAAGTTCTCTAGCGTTATATTTTGCCAACGAACTAAAATTTAAACCATGATATGGCTTTTTGTGCAGTGTGCACTTTGCTCACACGATCATCATGGCCATCTGGTGTTTTCTCCTAAATACAAGCTCAAGGGTTTATTTCTTGCAAGTGAAGAAATAAGGACAAAAGTATTTTAATTTTCCTATATTATAGAGTAATGTAGGCTAAAATATACTACTAATATGAAATACTCATTTTCATTTATATAGTACATTTATAGGCTATATGGATTTTACGTCATAGACATAATTATACAAATCATTTACATTATTATAATAATTGTTTGGCATCCTAAACACCATTGATAATGTAATGTAGACTGAGACTCTCATAATTAAAGAGATGTTTGAGCCTGCTTTATTGTCCTGGTACAAATCAATGCGTTTTCCTTGTTCCATGTGCAGTTCATGAGTTGAAGCTCTTAATTTTGATCTCTCAATGAGCATGAGATTGATGCATTTAACCTTAAAATGCACAAGATTTTCTTGCAGGGAGCATGCCCCCGAACCCCCTAGAGAAACAGTAAATCAGTAAAACTGTAAATGCTATATTAAGGGTCCACCCAACATAGTTTTACAAATTCCTATAGGAAAGAACAATCATTTATGAACTTTACTCCCAGCATAATACTACAAAGTTACTTTTAAGTCAGTAAAACTCTAAATGCCATATTAAAATGTCCTTGGACAAAATATACTGCTTAAGAGGGGCCTACAAGACATTGTGCCCAGGGGCCTCTGAACTCTTAATTCGGCCCTGTTCTTTGCCACATTAGCAGATTAAAACTATGATGCACAATTTGAAAATAAAAAATATTTTTTCTGATAAAAAAATCTATAATTTTTTAAGTTTCAGGTCTGCTGTGCTTACAATTAATGCATAAATTGGCCAAATTGTTTGTCATTATATAATATAATAATTCTCATTATTATTTTGATTACTTATTAAATACAAATGTAAAACAAAATAAGAAATATTACTGTTGTAACATTAAGAAAAAATATTTTATTTAGAAAAATACAATATTGATAATAGAAATTGTATTTTACAGTAAACTGTACAATTACAATACTAATACCATATTAATGTTTCAAACGTTAAATCGTATAAAAGAACACATTGCTGCACTTTACTCTAAGGCTATGTTTACACGAAACAATTTTGAAGAGAAAACGCAAAAGTGGCGTTGCAGTCATAATTTTTTATTCTGCGTTTAGACGAGCGTTTTGTGGGGGAAATTTGGTTGCAAATCAGTAACGCAAATGTCTAAGAAATTCAATGTAGTATGCACTCCAGGTGGCTAGGAGGGCATACTACAGCAACACCAAGTCCACGTGCCTGGGTACAACCTTCACTGTCAAGCAGACTTTTGCGTTTCTACCGTTTACACGGTAACGCGACAGTGGAGCGTTTTAAGATTTCCACTTTGGAGGGTGGTTTCACTTTTTTGCGTTTTTAAGCCTCAGAAACGCCGTCGCCGTGTAACGAAAGGCACATCTGATAAAATATTTTTACGTTTTCACCCGCGAGCGTTCTCGTGTAAACAGGGCCTAAAGCATGCACACTTATTTAATTAAATTTCCGCCTTTGCATAAAAGCCATATCACAATTATTTTTATTAATATTAATCTACAATTTATACAACTTCCCCCCTGCTGACACATCATTACTCCCACGCCTGATACATCAACTGCATTGTAGTCTCACTATATGTTTCCACTGAGGTCAATGATTACTCATTACCCGCTCTTTTCTCATTATTTTAATAGTCTGAAGAGGTAGTTACCTGAAAGAAAGCCACTACCAGGTCAGCCACGCACAGATTGACCATGAAGAGATGCATGGGAGCATGTTTCTTCCTACGCAGCAGCACCCACAGCACAAATCCGTTCCCCAGAGCAGTGAGAGCAAGCACCAGCCCCAGCACCCCGATCTCCGCCTGGGCCAAGGCTTGGTCCCGTGCCCGTGGAGGGGCAATCGGCTGCATTGTGGGCCTCATGGTGGTCCATGTGACGTTCTCTGATGGAAACAGCCAGAGGAAAGACCCTGTGGCTCCATAACTGCTGCTGAGATTGAAGAGGGAGCTGGTCAAGTCTGGTGGCCCCTCCATCTCCAGCAAAGAGCGATTGGGCTGACCTAAATTCTCTTCCCAAGAGGCCATCCTCATGACCTACAACAAGAAGGACAGATGTGAGAGGCAAAACTAAAACATTCTAATAATGATCCCCCTCGCTGGCCTAAATTTTTAAACAAACAGTTGTAAATCATTCTAATAAAATTAGGTCAAATGAATTTCATTTTGTTGGCTATTTCTGTAGCTCATCTACGCGTGTAATGGTGGCGTCTAAATCAAATGAGAACATTAGAGGGATGTCTTCCATATCATCTCAAATTAAATTCTCCATCTCCACTTCTGTTTTTAGGAAGGTTTAGAGAAAGCTCTTAAAATATGGTAAATCATTGTGTAACTAAAACAGAAAGATACTCATTATACATGTACTCAAACTTTTGTTGCTTTCGGGGTCCGTTTGGGTCCTTCGGATAATTTGTTTTCTCGTTTTTGTCTTCAAAATGAGAAAAGAAACGGGAAAAAACACTGATTTACTCTGGGTTCGGCCCGAATTCGGAACATCAGAGCCCCTCCCCCAAACAGCACGCCAAATACGCATTAAACTTTACTCCCTCTAATTGTGTGCAAGTGTGAACTCAGTGAATTTACTTTGCATCTTCAATACACTATTACCCCTAGCCTACATATTTGGCACACTGCCTGTTTTATTTACCTAACCAACTATCAAAATGTGTGTGGCAAAGCTGCAGCGATGCACAACCAAAATTAGCCATGCTTTTACTACAAATAAAACCCCCAAAACATGGTTAATATAGCTAAACCACATGTTAACCCCAAATGGTAACCACAAATTAACCTATAATAGTGTAGCTATTTTCTGGCGCTCATAGTTTGTCATAGTGAACCTATGTCTACACAGAACTGGAGAAAAACGGATGCTTGATGTTTGACTGACCAATCAGTGGAAAGGGGTGTTTAATTCCTCCACATGTAGATATCAAATATTCAAGCTTTTTATTCATTCTGGATTTGTGTTTCTCAGTTGGTGAATATAACTGCGTTTTCACCACAGGAACTGCGGTTTTTCAATGTGTTTTAGACCGCAGTGGCAAGGGTCTAAATTCAGGCAATAATTTCCCCCTCAGAAAGTCCCTCTTTGCGAGGTAGGCTCTATGCCAAGAGCTCTCTTTCAGTCTCTGCTTTATTTTCCTCATGATGATTTTTATTTTTTCCTTTGCAATCCACTGTAAAGGTATGGAAAAGGACAACGGCACATTTGTGATCTGTTCTCCTGAATTTAATTTACGATATTCCATTAATAATTCACTGGAATACACAAAGAATATCTAGCTATTCTCAAATCCTCACGTCTCTTTCCAGGTTTGTTTGAATTTAATGAACATTTTTGATTAAGGCTTGTTATACAGATATATATTTGCCTACTACAGTGATATTTAACCAAAGACTCACGCTTTTGGGGCTATTTTTGGTCTGTTGAAAGTACCTTGTTGATTCTTTTAAACTTTTAGATTTCATTTTAATTTTCAATTGTTGAAGGGTGAGTCGTTTAATGTCATCTCATAGTGATGCTTTTTAACATATGGCGTTCATAGAGCGAACATTTCACTGATTGTTTACAGCTTAACGGAAGTTACACCCATAATTCACGCAAAGCGTCATGGGGCGAAGGAATAAGGTGGATAGGCCTACAATTGTTTGCAATTTCGAATCAACAATGGAGTTTAAAAAATACGACCTATGGGCCGACGACGTGGTTCAGGGTTTATTAAGCTTATATGAGGATAAAATACTGCTAGAATCATACGTGACCGGACTAATTTGGCTAATCTTCTGTAGTTTAGACCACTGAAGAAAGACAGCAACTGGTCTGGGGGAAAAGTTCCTGGAAGAAATGGGTAATTTCAGTGGAAACGTGTCTTTAGAACAAAGTGTGATTAAAACTAAAATAAAAATATGAAAAAAAAGAGATTTGTTAAACATTAGAAATCATCTGAAGGTGTGAATTATGATGTGCTCTGAAACACTAGTTGAAGATCCAGACGCAATTTTATTAGGGTTAATCCAAAATCGTAATCCATTAAACAGAGCAATGATCAAAACTACAGGGAAAACAATCCAGATATTGATAGAAAAAACAAACCACAGGGAAACAGAAGACAAGCGCTCAGAAATGCAGTGTGAAACTTACAAGACTTTGTAATGAGAACAGTTCAGGCAATGGGTTACAGCCAGGAAATGCCTATACCCAGCTAAAAAACATTTCTATTTCAAACAAATTTTGAACTTTCTATTCATTCCTGAAACTTTATCACTGTTTACTCAAAAATATTGAACAGCACAACTGTTTTAAGCATTGATAATAATAAAAAATGTTTCTTTCAGCATTGAATGATTTCTGAAGGATCATGTGACACTGAAGAGTAAAGCTGAAATGCTGAAAAATCAGCTTTGCTATCACAAGAATAAATTACATTTAAAAATATATTCAAATAGAATGCAGTTAATTTAAATACAGTAAATTTACAATATTACTGTTTTTACTGTTTTGATCAAATGAAAGCAGTCTTGGTGAGCAAGAGACATCTTACTGACCCTAAATTTGTGAATGTAGTGAAATCATTTGAATACTTAAAAACTGTAATTGATTTTGTGTGGTCGTCCTTAGCATTTGTTTTCCTTGATGATTTCCTTCATTCTTCTGGTGTTTGTAAGCTCATGTGTGCTGTTTTGTCTTCCATAAGTGTATTCCTGTCGCTTTGTTTGATTTATCTGCATGTGGATTAGTGAGAATGGAACCAGAAAGCTCTTGCATACAATTTGTTTTAAAATTAGCTCTTGATTCAAGCCCAAGTCTGTGCGACCTGCAATATTTCATTCACTTCATTCATTCATTCTCACTCCTCCTGTGCTTTCTCTCCATCTGGAGTGGCGCTTTTCATCTTGTGTTTACATAATCAATTCACAACAGAAATAGCCTCTTCAGAGCTAGAATCCTAATGAAATTAATGAAGGTCTACCTTTGACGTTGCCTGCGGAAAACCCGTCAGTTGCTTGCTGTCAGTTTTGCCGTCTGTTCGCACTCTTTGCATATCCTGACTACTTTCCATTACCTACTTTGATACCTCATGGGAAATTACAGAAAGAGCCTCCTCATGTGCTTTGGGTCTTTAAATGTTTCTGATGCACAAGCGTTGGCACTGGCTATTCATCAGGAGGCTGAAAGCGGCTCTGTTATTTGGCCCTGCTGGGCAAGGGTAGACGAGCCGCTGAGTCAAGTCTGCCCGTTGGAGAGATAAATCCCAAAATAAGACTCTATCATATCTTCAATTGTTTCTCCTATACAGCAGATAGATTAAAGGGAGAGCAAATTAAGTCTCCGTCTCAGATTTTGCAGGAGACTCACTTGCTCTCTGTAATTTCACTGCTGTGAGGAGAAACAACTGAGATAAGAAAAGAGATCTCATTTTGGTTCTAAAAAAAATAAAACATAGCCTAGGGTTTTAAACAAGAGATCACAACAATATCGCTGAGTGTGGTCAGATTTGTCTAATGTACAAGATGTTTAAAGAGCAACATGCAGGTTGAATTTATTTCTGAATTAATACTTTAAATTGTCTGCAGAGGTCTTTTAAAAACACATATGTAAAAATTACTAATGAAATCTCATTTGATGTAGAGATTTTGATGAAAATGCGCTAGGCTCTAGAATACGCCTTTCCCGCAAGCAACGTGTCATATGACGTAGCCCGAGGAAAACAAATGAGCTTGCGGTCCGCTTTCTGATTGTTGGGTGTTGATGTAGTTAGAGCAGTAGTCAGAGACAGAAAGTTTTAGATCGAGTTTTGGAGAAGCCATGTGTTTGTGCCAAGGCTTTTAGAGAAGCCTTGTGTCTGTGCTTGTTGCACGAATTTCAGCCTGTCAGGACATCATATCCACCATTTTCCTTCTAGGAAAAACAAGGCTTTTTGGTCTTGGGTGCGTTTTGTGCAGGGAGAGCAGACTTCACTGCCGCGTCTGTTACCACACACACTCGGTCGTTTGTGGCGCACATTTCACTCGGTTTAAATGGTATCACTAACTGCATTTGAAAAGCATTATTTATTTGTTGTTATGGCATGGTCATTAGTCAATGTGGATAGTGCTAACCAGCTTGGATGGACTGCATAATCACTGTCAGTGTAGAATATGAGAAGACAAAATGTTGCTGGCTTAAATTAAGACAATCTAAATGGATGTTTAATCGAGAACAAAGTCGAATGTATGTTTGCTAAAGCAGATTTATTACAAAACACCAAGGTATAGCCATACAGTAGATGAACCAGCGTTAGCCACGGTGCTAACTTACATGAACTCACTTGCCCTATTCGCCACTGGTTCTCTCGACACCACAACTCTAACGTTACTTCTCTTCTCTGCCCATTGTTCATCCCCACTCTTCCCCTGAATTCTATCTCGCCTAGAAAGCTCATAATTATATGCCTGTGGGTCATCATAGGCTTATTCGTCAACGTTGGAGAACGCGGGTTTCGTCGTTCGCACCCATTGTAACCTGAGCCTGAACTTGAACAGACTCCCTTGGCGATCGTCACTTCTGGTTAGTGCGTCGTAGACGCGGTAGTTATTTTATCACAATTTTTCTCAAATATCGTTAATGGCTAAATATATATTACTCCAGTTCTAGTTGTTTTATCATCAACATACACTATGCTATATAGGGGTGTCAAACCTGCATGTTGCTCTTTAATAACTTGTAAAACATTGACTGGTCAATTGTGTGAATGTTTTTTTTTATAATCCAGTATTTTTACCTGAAATATATTTGTACATTTTTCCTTATGGAATGTTATTATTATGAAATGTGAACAGTATACAATCTCCTTTTTTTTACATTACCTACTTTTTTCCCTTCCTGGAATTGAGTACTAAATTACGTGAGCTTTGCTATCTGCATGGATTTTATAGCTCTAAACTCTTAAGCTATGTCTACATTAATCCGGACAGATTTGAAACTGAGTATTCGTTTCAAAAACGCGAATCCGTTCACACACTGTAAAAAATTATTTTCAAGATTTGTTATCACAACATTTTTTTCTTTTGTCAAATCAACTTAAATAATTTATTTAGTTGAGAACTTATTATTTTGAGTTTCTGATGATTAATTTATTCTCCTTCATTGTATTAACTCACTTTTTCCAGTTCAATCAACTAAGGCAACGAGGTTACTTACTTTTTTAAGTTAAACCAACAATATATTCAATGCTAAATTTGCCTTACAGCACATGCGTAAACCCTCATAAAAACTCACTGAGATTACACAGACAGAACAAGGCATAATCAAGTTATTACGCAATACTTCTGGCGGGATCATTTTATTTAGATAAATATTTCACCATTCGCTGATGCGTCCAGGTTCGCACTTCGCTCACCATTATGTGTTTGGTCTAAAATGCAACTGCTCTTTGCAGGACTGTGATATGAAGAGTGTGCAAAGCAACCTATTTTAGCAACAGTGTGAAAGTGAAAAACACATAACAGGTACAATACCCCTTTAAACAAGAATATTTATTGGTACAATTAGCCTGGGAAAACCCAGAAAACTTAGATTTACTCTGAAAGTTAGTCTGTCAAAGAGCTCATTCAAACCCATTTCCAGTCCGCAGAAATCGCGGCACCAATCAGAAACGTTGGGGCGGGCTTGACAAGATGACGACAGCGCTCAGATTTTGAAGCAGATTTTGTAGCCTACATTTTAAAGATGGATGCCGCCGTCGAACATCACTCGATTCGAATCAGCCATCGTGTCTGTTTTTAAGCGATTTGAACATTTCCTTTTTGTTAAAAACCGAGCAAAAAACAACTCTCGGAGATGTTTCTCCGGCCGCCGCTCTGCAAACGCCATCTCCTTCATCGCTCTGATTGGTTTTAGGTCTACCCGCGACGTCCGTTGGTGACGCCCCTCTGGAAATGATTTGTCTATGACACTTTGCCAGACCATATCTCAGTTACAACTGAGAATGGTCTGGTTTTAACCAGGCTATGGTACAATATTTTTCACTTGACTAAACATGCGTCATCGTTTTCAGATACCTGATGAAAATGCCATTTACAAATTTATCCACTTTGGAGACTGTTTTCAAAAAGCGTTGTTTTCATTAATAAAAACTAGTGTGGATGGAAGAAAAGATGAGTTTTCAAATGAAAACGTATCAGTGTGGACAAGGCATTGTTTGTCAACAAATGTCTTATGGGTTTTTATTTCTCCAAAAGATTTTAGAAGAAACATGAGCAAGAGCAATCTGAGCAATCCAAGAATTGAGCAAAACCACACTAAACAGAGACATGTCCTCTGTCTCTTCAACCTTCATCTACTGGTCATCAGGCGGACACTAAAAATATTTCCAGTTTCCTGTGGTGCTCTGCTTGGAGGTCAAAGGGGTCGATTGAAAAAGAGGAGATGAGAGTGGAGGATGTGAAAGGCAACTGTGGAGAGCAGCAGTGCACTCATCCCTCTCTCGCTCCCAGTTTCTATCATCTCTCTGTCACCTCTGCTGTTCACAGTATCTGATTTTTACGTAAATATCATCCTTTTACCAGATCAAGCTGTCCTTGACAGCTTCTATTCCAGGTCAAAAGCAACTGCACAGTTACAGTAACAGTTCTCTCTTCACTTCATCAAAAGCTGAACTTCAAATGTAAGCAATGCCTTTCAAATGCCAAAAGACGCTCATGAATAGTCATTTTAGAAAATGATGGTGTTCTGTGCCAGTCCAGAGTCATATAAGAGGAGAAAAGGGCGTTCATGGCACAGCAGTGGGCTGCACCCAGGACTTGAGTACATGACCCTTTAATGGCACTTTCTAAAGGTTCCTTTTGCCTTCAAATAAATAAATAGAAGTGAAAAATAAGAGAGAAAATACTAGAAGACACGGACAGAAATAGAAGGGATGGGAGAGAGAATACTAAAATGCGTAATGCAAATTTAAAAATTGTAAAAGGATTTGAATTGGCATGATTTAATTTTTGAAAGTCTACACAAAATGTTAATTATGAAAAATATATTTCTCTTGAGCCACACTGTTTACCCAATGTAGTTCAAATCGGAAAAACTATGATTTTATTATGGGAATTGAAATGTGTGCACAGTTTCTCTGGTTTCCTCAGAGTTTTGTGGTCAGCGATATCTAGTGGGTTGCACTACTTTTTCTAGTGTCAACTTATTTGGTCCGTTATTTCAAGGTACCTTATGTCACTGGTCAAAACTGGTCAAATACAAATCCTGACTGAGAAAATAGCAGATTACAACATGGCTAAGGAATGATACCGAGATATACTCATCTTACAACAACAATGAACTAATAAGGTAAATTTAAGTTTATTATTGTACAGCTTATAGCTATGTGAAATGAGCAAGTGTCTCATAAATTTGAAAGAAAATACTACATTTGATAATATTCATGGGTAACACTTTATTTTTACGACTTATGTTAAGTTTTGGGTAATAAAGGGGGAACAAGCAGATATATGAGCAAATTATTTATAGGCCTAATGTAATTATTTTAAAACGAATAGATACCTTTTATGTTTATATATTCCAGGCAAAAATTGTATGTCTGTTGTATATAAAAGTTAGCACATTTCTGGCAAAATATGTTCTTGTGCAATTTTACAGAGTAATTTTGACATCTGTGGGTTGAAAATTAAACGTGTATGTATGTACTATGTGTGTATGTAAGCAAAGTATGATAAAAAAGAATTTATTGGCTTTTCTTACTGAGATTAATTAATGTTAAATCAACCCACAGATGCCAAAATTAAATGTAATTTTTTTTAAAAGAACATATTTTGCCAGAAATGTGATGATAACTTTTATATACAACAAACATACATTTTTTTGCCTGGAATATATTTACATAATAGGTATTAGTTTAAATAATTACTTTATAAATATTTTGCTTGAATAGCTTGTTACCCCTTCATTACCTTATACCTACATGGAGGTACACTATAATTACAGAAACAAACGTACACCGTAATTTCGGATTTACTTACAAAGTTATTTGCAGGTTGTATAGGTATCTGCTTGTTACCCTTTATTACCCAAAACTTAACATATTGTTCCCTTATACCTACACGGAAGTATGCTATAATTACAGAAACATACACCGTAATTTCAGTGTAGTATGTAAAAAAACAACATTACGGTGTACGTCTGTTTCCTGTAATTATAGTGTACCTCTGTGTAGGTATAAGTTGTTTGCGGGTTGTAAAATAAAGTGTTACCTATTCATGTTGAAAATAGAGAATAGGCTTAGAAGGTCCATCATGATGGTTTCTTTTGATGATCCTTCTGCGACTGAGTGTGTGGACCCAATCCCACACTGAGCAATGATGAAGTGCAGATAAGGAATTTATCAATGTACGTCAGCACATCAGATCAGCGTGTTATATGGCTACAGTGGAATCTGTGTGCGTGCGTGTCTGGGTGGACTAGGTGAAAAAGATGTGTAAGGAAAGTAATCCCTGACTTATGAACACCCCCCAGGAATGCATCACAGCAGGAGAAGCTACTGTATAGTGCAGCATTGCTATCTGGAGAGAAAAAGCAGGATAGGCAGAGGAGAATAGAGGGAATGAAGGAAAAGTGCCAATTAAGCCGCAGTGGATCTTTTTTCAATACAAGTAATTGCCAAATTCCAAGCTTTAAAACATGATAATCCAGTTTTAAACAAACTCATAATGATTATCAAATAAATGTTTCATTCAAATTTGCAATGTTGATGGTATACTTTGATTTAGAAAATAATGTATTTTCACAATTTAAAAGGTATACAACTTTTGAATGCAACTGCATACATCTTACTATGATAAAAAAAGTCATTCCAACATAGTCCTGGCTGTTTCCAAGAAAAAACACTTGTCGATCCTTCTTTATTATTATTTTGCGTCTTTGTCAATCACAGGAAAACAGCCACACCACAGGAAGGATGACTTAGTGATCCACCTATTTTCATCTGTTAGCTCTTTTGTTTATCTAACAATTTTCCGCTGTCTGTTGGTCCTTTCATGTTTTAGCTCTGTTCTGTTCTCGGGTCAGTCCTGTCCTGACCAAGAACACATCCGCATTCCTCCAACACTGAGACATTTTACCAAAGTTTTGTATAGTGAGGTACATTGTGGCAATTATTATTATTTTTTTTTTTTTGGCGCAAATATTCTTCATTTTACAGCTTTCAGGTATTCATTTTTTTCAATGGTGCTATTAAAAAAATGCTGGGTTCATTTTAACCTAAATGTGGGTCAAATGTTGCCAACCCAAATGTTGGGTTAAAAATGTAATTAAAGAAATTACAGTTGAAAGTGAAAGTTGGGGTGAAATTTTTAATTAGATTTTAACCCAACATTTGGACTTTGTCCATATTTGACCCAATTTTGGGTTAAAGCAAGCCAGCATTGATTAGATTCTGTGTGTGTGTGAGAAGGCGAGGACATGAAATCTTGGAAACAGGTTCATGCTCTACTGGCTCGGTCTACATATACTCACTTAACTCATTACATATATCCCTGTTTAAACAGATCACAGTGTAGCAGTCTTTATATACGCACCGAAACCTTGGAAACAATGAAAATAACACAATTGGAACTAGAAACAATACGAGCAAACACTTCCATACAGTTTTATCCTTCTTCTTATCGTGCATAGTCTGGGCTATATACAAGGAAACCATAAGTGAATACATCATCAGACATCGATGGACTTTGAAACCTCTCAGGTTCACAGGTGTTTAGGTTTGTTTACTTATAACAGGGTTCCCTCCGTGATTTCAAAGTTCTTAGTGAGGCACATTAACATTCAGCACTGGATCCAGCCTAATGTTAGTGCAACTCTCGTAAAACACTTTCTGAAATTTGGAACAGCTGTGTGGCACTTATAACCTAACTTGACCTAGTATTTGTTTTCTCTCAGTTCAGAAGTCCATAAGGCTTTGTCAGGTTTTAACAAAACTGGTCACACATGTTGACTCAAGACAACTGAGATTCCAGTTTGCAGAGTCTAACAGGTTCCATTGAATAGCTACTTTTGTTTTTAAATCCTGGACAATTAAAGGGTTAGTTCACCCAAAATGCAAATTCTGTCAGTATTCACTCACCCTCATCTTGTTCCAACCCCGTAAGACCTTCGTTCGTCTTTGGAACACAATTTAAGATATTTTTGTATATTCTGGACAATTAAGATTATTGTACGTCACTCGCATCACACACATGACCAGCGTCGGCCAATTGTGAGCCTACGTGTGTCGTAGCTCTCGCTATCACACTACGTAACTGACTAGAGGCCCATAGAGAAGAAAGTGAATAGTTGAAATAAAGTCGTTATTTTTGTTTTGTGCACAAAAAGTATATTAGTCGCTGATAAAGTTAAGATTGAGCCACTGAAGTCACTTGAACTATTTTAACGATGTCTTTAATAATTTCTCGAGGCTGGCAAGTTTCAATCCCTCAAGAAGCTTATGGGCTAGTATGCAGGAGTGATCCAGCTCTCAGATTTCATCAAAAAATATCTTAATTTGTGTTAATTTGTGTACAGAATTTTCATTTTTGGGTGAACTATCCCTTTAAGCATGCAACGCACTGAAGACTTTAATTAATCACTGCAGTTAGTTTTTGTTCTATGGATTAATGCATGGAATGTTAAAGGAGCTATGTGTAAGAAGTTTATTTTCATGTATTAATAGCTTTTTTATTGCCAATATGTGAGCTTGTAACAAAATAAAAAAAAACAAGACCTTTCCCAACTTTCTAGGTTGTCTTTGAAAGCCTGTTGACACCTTTTTTCCGTGAAGCACTACGGACATTTTTCAGGGAAAATCAAAAGGATTTGATATTTGCATGTGTTATCGAGAGCCTCTCTTCCGTTCAATCACACATGGAACTAATTCAAATGTTCAGGATAATGCTGAAAGAGCTATTCTGTTTAATGACCTCACATTTTTCTGTACACTCAACTGGCCACTTAATTCTTTATAGCACAGATTCAATAAGGTGCTGGAGGCCTTCCTCAGAGATTTTGGTCCATATTGACATGATAGCATCATGCAGTTTCTGCACATCCATTGTTGGCTCCACATCCATGATATAAATCTCCCGTTCCCCCACATCCCAAAGGTGATTTATTGGACTGAGATCTGGTGACTGTGGAGACCATTTGAGTATAGAGAACTTAGTGTCATGTTCAAGAAACCAATTTGAGTTGATTTGAGCTTTGCTACGTGTGTTATCCTGCTGGAAGTAGCCATCAAGAGGAGGAGACACTGTGGTCATAAAGGGATGGACATGGTCAGCAACAATACTCAGGTAGGCTGTGGTGTTTAACTGTGGCAAGAAAATATCCACACCATTACACCACAACCAGCCTGAACTGTTGGTGCAAGTCAGGATGGATCCATGCTTTCATGTTGTTTATCCCAAATTCTGACTCTACCATCTAAGTGTCGAAGCAGAAATAGAGACTCATCAGACCAGGCAACGTTTTTCCAATTTTCTACGGTTAATTTTGAATCATGGCCTCTGCAGGTTCCTGTTCTGAGCTGACAGGATTGACATGCAGTGGTCTTCTGTTGATGGAGTCCTGTATCTGCTTCAAGGTTTATTGTGTTGTGCATTCAGAGATGATCTTCTGCAGACCTTGGTTGTAATGAGTAATCATTTGAGTTCATGTTGCCTTTCTATCAGCTCGAGGCCAGTCTGGCCATCCTCTGGCATCAGCAAGGCATTTTCACACACAGAAATGTCACTCACTAGCCTGACTTCGTCATACTCAGATTCTTGTCAGAATATGAGTCTGAAACTGCTCCATAGGGCTTTGATTATGAGGCGTGTCTTAACCGAACCAGGAAAAAAAAATCTGCACTCAATTGGATAGTCGGAAATACAACCAATCAGAGCAACGCAGTAAGTCAACTACTTTGCATATAGTTGTCAACTACAGAATTTGCTTATTTTAGAAGTTAAATAACGAGTTGCTTCTTTTACTTGGTCCTCCATGAGTGCGACCAAAGGAGAAACCACAACGACCACAGGCTTTTCATTACGTCCCATCTTCTTCAGCGACCATCGGACAGCAAAGATATCTTTCCGATCGACAAATGCCTTGATTGCAGTTTTCTGTTTGTCTATTAAAATGAATGCGCTGTCGATTTACTTTACAACAGACGCGACAGCGGAATCTATACATCTCAATTCTCCAGCTGCAGTCACCTTTGAGGGAAACCAGTTAAGCGCTCGTTGATAACGTGATGATTACGTCCCTGAAGATCACCTGTCCATCATCGTATAAAGCCCGCCCTGTCAATTTGATTGGCCCGAACGTTTTTTGCCTGATCATAATTACTCCTCAATGGATCAAGTCCAGACCAAACTTCCCGACCAAAAAATGTTGTGGACGGAGTTCGGGCAAAATCACTTAAATCACTTTCTTCCCCATTCTGATGCTCAGCATCAACAGCATCATTCTCATTCTTGAACTTCAGCAGATCGTCTTGACCATGACTAGACGTCTAAATGTTGCTGTCATGTGATTGGCTGATTAGATATTTGCATTAACAAGCAGCTGAACAGGTGTACCTAAAGTGGCCAGTGAGTGTTAAGGCCTTTTAAATTAAAATATTTGTAAACCTACATATTTGCCTAATATGAAATACTCATAAGATAAGCCATAAGTTCCACTTCACAAAATCAGTTAGAAGGCAATGTGTTCACCCTACATACATTATCACTATGACCCAATGTCAAGCAAATCTTTAGGCGTTCATGGATAAAGCTTTTCATGGAAGACTAAAGCATTTTAGAGTCCTAATTAGGAGGAAAATGAAAAGCATCAAGTGTAATCAGTGCCGCTCTGAAACACACAGGCCTCCATGTGTACGGTATATGAGAGTGATGGATGTATAGCAACCTTTCCAGCTGACCTCAGCCATATAATTCCACCATTCAGAGTGTGTGTTTACCTCAAAATGAGATGAAGCGAATTAATTTTATGAATACTTTGTATGAACTGTGTAAAGTACTGTTCACATTGTGTTCTACAAGTTAATTATTTCAGCACTGTACTGCCAGATGACTCTGAACTGTGATTTATCCTAATAGTGGCCTTCTGCACCCATGCGTATCAGCGTTAACTTTACAATACAGAAACTATTCTGTCCATATTATACACAGTAAAAACCCGTAATGTATTGTCAAAAACTGGCAGATCTTTTGCCAAAAATTCATAAATAATGAAGACAGTTTTTTCAGGCATATATTTTACTTTTATTTTAACTAGCTTTTTCATTAACTAGCTACCATAAATTTAATATTTCACTTGAACTATTTAAACATTACATGATGAAACAAAGCTCATAAAGTTGAAGTTCTCTATGAGCATTTACTAACTTTATATGTAAAGAGAATGCGCAGTGTTACCCACACAAACACAAAAAGCATGCCATTAAAATAATACATCAAATATTAACTAAGCAACATAAAATGTTACAAATAGGCTACCTACCTAAGTAAATTATGATTAAATGTGACGTGTCATACAGAGAATTACATCCTTTTACTGTTTATCATATGACTCACTTTTTACTTGCATTTATCAATATTTACGGATTTCTTTGACAAAAAATATTGTAAAAGGTAAGGTCATATTTTACAACAAATAACATTTTTAAAGGAATTTAAGTTTTAACTAGTTTTCCAATGCAGATTTATCACTTTATTATTTTCCTGTTAAAATTACTGACATTTTAAAAATGTCAAAGTCATAAATTGAAAATGTATAACGACACACGATTTTATTTAACACATTATTTAATGTCCCTTTATCTTTTTTAAACGTTATCTCCTATAAATGAAGAAAATACACAGATCTATGCGAATAGTTAACTTTTTGGGTTGACAAAATAAAAATGCAACTTATTGGCACTTATAATTAGCAATTTTCGTTTTTATAATTTTTAGCAATTAGGAAACGCAGTAACGCTATTTATTCCACTGGTCAAACACTCACATAATACTAACCACATATTTGTATTCAATGTTAAAATCATGTTTGACATGGTAGTGTCTGAAGAGCGCGTGAGAGTGATAGTTAAGTGGTGCGCGCTAAATGTGACCGCTGATTGATAGCAGCACTTACCTTCAGTCAGCTTTTCTTCACTGTAAGTATTTCACTTTGCGATAAAATCCACAGTTTTCTTCACGAACTAAGCCACATATTGCTCTGTCCATGCCACGTCCACGCCTTCTGTCTTGACTCGGAATCTCTTTTAGATATCCACCGTTTACCATTGTGACTTTGCTTAGGAATTATGTAGAAAATAATGCAAGTAAAATTTGCTTCTGCCCGTCCAGCTGTCAGACAGAAAAGGAACGGTCTTTCTCGTGTCTCTGTCAGTTTCAGTTATGTCTCAGTATATACTCTGATCTAGTGAGCGCACTAAATGTATTTTGTGGGCTATACTTTGTGTTCCTCCTCCTGTATGTCTCTCCATAAACTCCTCCCATCATTAGTCTTCATCCACACTCCAGATGCTTATCATATACAGATCAGTGTCATCTAGAATATGTGGAAATGATACAGCATATGTACATTGAATAACATTATGGCAACAGATTACAAGCAACATTATTTAATTAAAAACATAATGTATAGAATTATGTATAAATCGCATAAACTTCTTAAAATGAATAGTCGCTGTGATGAATCATCACAAAAAAACTGCTTATCTGTATATGATGCTTATCATATACAGATCAGTGTCATCTAGAATATGGGGAAATGATACAGCATATGTACATTTGAATAACATTATGGCAACTATAATAATATTCCTATTTACATTTAAGTAAATACAATAAAATTATTTAAATATTTGTTTATGTACTAAACTCAATAAACGTAAAATTTCAAGTAGAGTAACAAACTCATCCTTACATATCAAGACAATAATGGGACAAAATCAACAGTGTAAATACACTTGCAAAATGTCAAATATGAATTATTCATGCCCCAGTGCATGCTGGGATAAGGCTAAATGTGTAATGCCTGCACACAGCTTTTTTGCATTTTATTGGATTCATTCAGTAATTATGCCTTATAGATTTCTCTTCCATACATATTTAAATGCCTTTAAATGAACCCGTAGTCAAAATGCATTTTATACGAAGTACAAGAATATAAATATATTTTTAATCCGTTGATATTCTTATATGGATTAGCTAAAAATTATTTTTCACTGATATAAAAGAAGAACTGGAAAAGGTTTGTTATCACAAAATTATGTTTGAAATGCAAACCTGGTAATATTGAATCTTTTTTTGTGTGTAGTCCATTCAGAGGCTGTTTGATTGTTTCCAACTGGTTTGGACATGTTATGTCACTGAGGTAATCACAAGTGAAACACTCAAGTTGTCTGACGCATTGTCTCCATTGTAATCACAAGTCCTTTGTGTATCTTGCTTCTTGGAACAGTAAAATCTATTGCAAAATCACAGGAGTGAATGATGATTCTGAAACTCGACACTCTTCATCCATCTTGATAATATTTGTATATGCAAACAGCACAGGACAAGAAATCCCATGTTTTTCTTTTCCCTCCAGGAGGACGAAATTAGACCTGACAGGCTCATTATACAATGAAATTAATCACATTAAAGGGCTGATTAAAACATGGAAGAGATTACACACTTAGACTGAATACATAAACATGAATGTGCTCAGCCTCCGAGCGTTTCTAACACCTGCTCCTCTGAAAGGGATTAAATGGAAGTTTGAGCAAATGACTGTCTCTCTTTTATCCCTGCAAGTTAAATGAGCACAGAACTCCATCCTCAGCAGTCTCAGAGCTTGAGTCAGCCAAAAAATAAAGAGTGACATAAATTCCCTTCCCCTTTTCAAGCTCTTCCTCAATCCTAATCATTTTTCCTGATGACGGAACAATGGATAGATAGATTAAATGGAAGGATTGATAGAGAAGATGTAAGAGTGGGACTGATTTGAATGTTTAAAAAGTCATTAATTGCATGGGTAAATGTAATACAGAGCTGATTCATGGTTCACATGTTGCTCGATTTGTTTTGCTCTCACAGAGAAACCGAGGCGGTGTGCAGTCAGTGCGAACGAGTCTGTTCATTCTCCCTGCAGAGAAAGCATGAGTGTCCCCATATAGCAGAACTGAAAGAGGGAGAACGCTACATGCCGATTACTTAAGTGTGTGTCATTGTGAGAGAATTGAAGCTTTGTGAAACTTTCCTTCAACAGACCAAATCAAGTTTCAAACCTATTACAACTTGTCCAAAACAAGCAGGTCTATTATAGCTGAGTGTGTTAGTGTTCCCATTCTCACTGCAATTGTAGTTGCTCTGCAAGCACGGACACCCCTGAAAGTATACGATTTGAAATCTGCCCTATTCGTTCTTGTGGATTTGGCTCTGGCCAATCACTTGAGCCGTAAACGCCATGCGTTTCTGAGCCGCAGGAAAATGGCATCATAAAAATGCTGATTGACTTTAATATTTAAAGCCTGTTCACTCGTTTATCGCTGTGATGTCAAAAGCAGTAGAAAATGCTCCAGAAAATGCTATTTCATGCTCCAGTCCTCCAAAAATATGTCAAGTCACCTTTATTTATTTATAACTACATACTGTTTCAAAGCAGCTTTACAGTGACAAACAGGAAAATAATGATTCAATAGCCGTGCTTCCACTGTTGGGCCAAAGGCGAGCGTGCTAGTACGTGCCATGGGCCACTCACGTTTCCCACTGTAAAAAAAATCCGTAATATTTACGGAATAATGCTAAACAATTCAGTAAAAAATATACAAAACCGTAATCACTTTTACAATAATAAACCGTAATCACCTTTACAGTATTAACCTGTATTTCATTTACTGAAATCTGTTGATATAATAATTTTGTGATAATTTGATTTTTGTTTTGCATCATTGTAATACACTGACAACCATCAATCATTACAGCAGTGATTTAAGTTAAATGAGCAATCAAAGCTCATCACAAGTTGTCTTCCGTTAAAAGGTACATACTTATATAAAGAAGCTGCACAGTCTCATTCACACAAACATTAAACACCATCATGGTAACACACGTGAAATTTAAAAATGCAATAAACATTCATTTAACAACATTAAATATAACATAAAACCCTAATGTACATAACTGATTAAAAAAAAAACAAGAAAATTATGAGGAAACAGTTATTTCAACAAAAATGCATCAAATGTGAAGTGTGACGCAGGGAATTGTGGGAATGTCAATACTTTTTCACTGTAAATTATACAAGTATTTGTTCTTTTTCACTTTCAAAAACTGTAAATTTAACAGTATTTTACAGTAAAAAATATATCAGTTATTTACCATATATAGTACGGAAACGTTCTGTTAACCAATTAACAGTTTTGCACTGTAGCATTTTTACAGTCTTTTACCGTTAAAATTACGATTATTTTTTACAGTGAATGTCACTTCCCTGGGTTGCGTTTCCCGAAAGCATCGTTAGCCAACTATGGTTGCAAGTTCCGTCGTTATTAGCATAGTTCAACGAGTTCGGTGTTTCCCGAAACCATCGTTCCAACGAACATTCGCAAACAGCATTGCAAAGTTGTGTGGTTTGAACGACAGCTCTCGACCTGTGGTTAGAGGCTTCGTTTCTATATTGCATGACATTTGAATTGGAGGTAAGAAATCCTTATCTTGAGCAAAATAGGCAAGCTGACATTCAGTACAACCTGTGTCTTTTATTTAGAATACATAGAAATGGAATTTACCTCTTTTAGTTTGTCAAAAGATTTGAAGTAACGTGTTTGAAGAGTGCGCATGTGCGAATGTGCTCTACTATGTAAGAACAAGGCAAATATTGAGTCTGGTAATAAAGCAAAACAACTGAGAACAATTAGAAATAGTCCTCAGATGACATGTCTGTAATTTATATAAAACAAATCTGGCGTTGATTGGATCTCAAACAGTTTCATTAAAAGTAGTTATGACTCCACCATGTGCGAAACCAACGTGGTTGAAACGATACTTTGCGACAGTGGGCTTCGGGAAACAGTTGTGACTAGCTTGTTGATTTTTCCAATGATGCATCGTACTATGGTCGTAGAATCAGCGAACTACGTCTGTTGTACGTGCGCTTCCTCTGGCCGACAGCCAGTGTTGGGTAAGTTACTAAAAAAGTAATTCACAATAAATTAGACAACATTTCAGACACTGGTGAGTGTTTGAAATAACTTCTGATCATCGCATGAGGCTATATACGGTATATTTATATGCGATGCTAAAGGCTACATGCTAACCATTGCAATACACGTTTATTGAAAACAGACTGCTTGAAGAATGTAGACAAATATATGATTATAATCGTGTATTTATTTGATTTCATGTTTTGTCTCTCTCTCTTCCCTGTGCTTTTGTTGATAGGTTACCACATTAATGCATCTGCATATGTCATAGTCACTCCGGTTTTTCATGAGCTTTATCTGTTGCTCTGGCTGAAAGGATAACAGTTTACTGAGGTGAGAGAGATCACTCAAACCTCCTCAGATCGCATAATTTAAAATTAATAGAAATGCTCACTCTTTCTTACTAAAGAAATGTCACGTAAACATGATATTTTATCAATATTTTTTCTAAATGTGTAAGCTTTTGGACTTGGGGATGGGGATGTTTTGTGCATTCATGTGATCGTAAATCAATGGAAACAGGTGCAACTTTTCTTTTTAGGTAAAATGGTAAATATCCGTTTGATTCAGCATTATTGATGTGCACTCCTGACTCAAATTAAAGGGGACATATCATGCTTAATCCACTTTTTAGCCCTTAAATGCATTTTTGTTGTATATTTGGAGTGTTTATAAGTACAGAAAAGTTCAAATTATTCTCTTCAGGTGGTTTGTTTATATCTTTATATTCTGTTTTGGTCATATTTTGCAACCTGTTTAGATTTTTCTGTTCTCTATGACGTTTTTTGAACAATTACGTCACAGTATTTGCAGTGGAACTGCCATTTAAGGACATTGACTTCTGGCCCAACACTTCGAGCAATCTGCCATTTTTATTTCTCGCTCCGATTTTGTAGTCCAAGCTCAAGGATGCAGAAGTTACCGAGAGGGTCAGTCAAAATGTTCGGTCATTTAGCTGCTGTGTTTTCTGATGCTTTTCTAAACGTGTCATATTATCAATACAGATTTTTATTGGTAAGATTAGTCCGCAGTCATTTATCTTGTTAGTGTGCTTGTTTTAACAAGAGAAATAATCGACTTTCACTTACAATACAGTTACATACCATTGCAATACGTCCATATGAAGACGTTGATCTGCAGGTTCGTCGTCGTCTTTTTCAACTCGCTCGCGCTGGCTCGAACATGTAAGGCTTGATGGACAAGTCTTCCGTTGTTGACATTTTGTTAACGTGTGAATAAAAATGTTCTGTGACGCTATATAATCGTATATCTCTAATCAAACTACAAAAATGGCCGAACAGGGTGGAGTTGAACCGAATGTGAACTCAGCAACCTGGAGAGCGGGCGGGGTGTGACACATCTCATTTGCATTTAAAGAGACCGCTCCAAAACGAGTTGATCACAGACGCACATCAGAAAAGGGGTAGAATAGGGGCCTGTGGAGCTATAATAATGTCAGAGCATTGCAGTTTCGCTTTTTATAGACCACAAATGTATGATTAATATGTAAAAAGGAATGATTTAAAAGCATAATATGTACCCTTTAATATATTACAGTCACTGTAACCTTTTTATTGTTAAACATTGGTGAAATAGAGATGCTGGTATCTTAGAGCCTTTAAGTAAAGACCAAATGTTCACTTCTGTCATGCTCATTTTGTTATCGTAGCTAGTTTTCAGTCAGCTGGTTGTGTGATGTTGTTCTATGGAGGCGTATTCAGAGATTTTAGTATAGCACTGCCAGTAGCCCTGCAGCGCTATACTAAAATCTCTAAAATGCCTCTGAAATCAAGTTTAACTCAACTTGATTTTGGCCTCAGTGCTTGAGGACAGAGGCTATTGGCCCAACCCGGCACCTTGTTAGCCCTGCCTCACTGGCCCAACAGTGGAAAAGCAGCTAATGATGCAAACAGATTTAACAGGCGTTCTGTCCCTAAGGCTAATAGTTGTCATCATCTCTGCTGATATTTAGCGCTGTTGTGGTTGTCTCTGGGTGCAGGTCCATCTGTCACAGGTGACAACATCTCTAATGTAATGAATAATTGTGATTTGCAAATTACTTTTTGAATGGCCATCAATGGAGAAAGATAGCTATAAAGACCTAACTAGACCTTATATATGTTTACATTTAGAGTTGCACATTTCTGGATAAATTCGAGAATCACATGCATTTTGTTTTCGTTTTCAAATAGAGTTTACGACTCTCACACAATTCTGAACAGACAAGAGACAACTAAAAAAAACTAAGTTTTATCCTGTGGTCTAATTTTTGCTAGTCTGAAAATATTTACACTCTGTTATTTTGTCATTTTTGTTTCATTTGGCTTGCAGACCGATATAGCTTCTTGCTGCAGTCTCACCATGTGATCAGAATTCAAATTGAGTTTGGTCAGAGGTGAGAGGTATATCAGCTCCCTTCACCATTTCAGAAAATGCTGCTCTCTGCATAGAATAAGACAGCACATATTATGACGCTTTGAGTGGTGTGTTCACTATTAAGGAGCATTTGGTACACACATGGACAGAGTTGATTCTCCCAAGGCGACATATCCTTCAGGAAGGGAACTTGTCTGTCTTTACAGTGGATTTAGATCAAAACCTCACTTCCTCTCGTTCTAGAATTCATCCTAAAGTCCCCTGTAGATTCTATGCTGGAGACCATCTTTGGCTCTCCTCTAAAGTTTTCAGATTCCTATTCTGGTGTCCAAGCATGTGTTAATCATTTATTAGTACAATTTTTCTAAGGACTGAAAAAAAAATGTTTCACAATAATCTGATCTTTGGGGTGTTGTAGTTGAGGAACTTTGGTGCGTGAAAGCCCAGGGGTTTATCAAGGACCAGATTTGTTCCAAGTTTTCATCAAACCCAAAAGTAAGACTCAGGCGGCGAGCCAAACACATGAGCTGAGGTGAGAGAGAAGATGTGGAAAACCAGAAAATCTCTAGTTGTTTTTCTTATCTTATACTTCTGGTTTCTATTTCCCTGTTTTTCTCTCCTTGCCCCTTTATATTTTCCATTAAACAATGCCTTTCAGCGGCTATATTTTGACATCCATTTTTCATCACTCCGGTCTTACATTTTTCACCACTGACCAAACAATAAACCACAAAATATAAGGACTGTTGAGCTTGCCAGTGAAAGCAGGATTAACACTTCATTTAGGCTTTTCCACTTCAAAAATGTCTCAATGAAAATACAAATCTCACATTAAGTATCTTATTTATGTCTCAGACAGCAATGAGATCAAATGGAAATGGAGTCTCCTCAGATTTTTCTCTTGACAAAACATTTAACAGCATGTAAGATTTTTAAAGATTATATTTAATTGTAAATAATTATTACTTTTTAAGTAGCACATAATTATGCATTTGCCCCCATTTGTGCGCCCATGGGCGTGCTGCAGTCTAAAGTAGAGAGTCGCATTGTTAGGTGCATTGCTATTTTGAGGCAACTGAAATTATTTTATTTTTTTTTGTTATTTAAAGAGCATGTTCGTAATGTGCGTCCATTGGCGGGTGCAACACGCACACACACTCTGCTAATTACACACACACACAGGGATGTGCAGCAACACACAAATATGCTAAATATTAAAAATAAAAGGATTACCATGTAAAATATTATTATAGTGTAGCTTACATAAAGATATGGAGGAATCCTGCTTGTCCCGTATATGCTTGCTTTTTCCCTGCTTTAACCTCACGCACGAGCAAATCCGTTTACTCCCTGGAGAAGCGTTCAGTGTTGCAAATTCTGTCATGTGAATAGCGAATCTGCCATGGTGCAAGCAAGGGGGTAATCCATCAGCCGGAAGTTGAAGCCTCGCGGAGCCGCCATTGTAGCAGAACTTCACCTGCTGTTAGCATCCCATTGACTACCATTCATTTTGGCGTCACTTTGACCGCAAATAACTTTACATATGAGGCGTCCAAAGACTTAGTTTCTCCATTATTTACTTCTAAAGAAACATGACAATGTATAAAACGCTCCATTACTTTGTATCTTACGTTATGGCCCCATAGATGCTGTTTTTGTAAAAAAATAGGCTGAACGATTGCATCAGTCACTACAGCAACTTTCTGTCGCACAATAGTGAAATTAACGTATAGACAGGAGGAGAAGCTCGCAGGCAATCTTTGCCTGCAAAAAAGGAAGTGCAAAAATCAGGTTTCAAGTCTTCTCCATTGAAATCAATGGGCTCTGTCCATTTGTTTTGCTGTCTATGGGTGCAAGCGCAACTGCCATTTAGAGGGAATGTTATGGGAGATGAGAGTCTCACTGCGTCCCAATTCGCATACTATCCGTCAATTCGAAAATAGAATTAGTACGTCCCAAATCGTAGTATGTTGAAATGAGTGTTTCAAAGATACCCTGGTGGTCTACTATTTCCTATACTATAAGTGTAGATTGAAGCACACTCTAATACTGATATTACCCACAACCCATCATGCGTTGGACGAAGATTCGGTTAGAACTACAAACACGAGTAAAATGTGCTAAGAAACTACAGGACGCGTGAGTCCCGCGGTTATGTTGAGAGGTTTAGATAAAGAGGTTTGAGTGATTAATTATAAGTATTGAATCGTAACGAAAATGAATTTATTCAATGTTGTCCACATTATATTGCATCTGCAGCAGCATTGTGAACTTTTGTAAAGATTTAGCCATTACCTTTTAAATGCATCATTATATTCAAACTGCAAACACAGAAGAGAGTATCCGCATGACTGGCAGATCAACCCACGACTGGCACAGATCAATGTGCTCTCCGAAATGGTAGAAAATCAAATTAGATTGAATGGAGGATTTTAACTGTGACAGGATGATTGACAGGGCAGTTTACGGTGACAGGATGCACAGAGCTGTCCGTTAAAGATGGCGTGATAGTATGTCCCAAAGCTTACACACTCAAAAGTATGTACTTTTTCTTCACAAAAACAGTACATACTTTTAGGGCATAGTATAAGTAAGCAAATTGGGAAGCAGGGTCTGATGCCCAAAACACACCCATTACTCATTAAGAGAATAGGGACAATACTTTTAGACCATGATGTGCGTGGCACGCCAACCATTTTTCCTGTTAAACTAGCTAAAGTGGATTCGAAAACGCCCTAAGTGCACTTGCACTGTGCGCTTTAAACCATGCACTATCATTAAAATAGGGCCCATTGAATCAAACATACCATTTAGAAGTAATAGTATTTTCTTGTAAAACATACTCCGATAATTTCTTTTACAACTTTTAAAAATCCTTTCTAGTGTAGCATCAATCATCTATCATTTATCAGCCAAAACAAGAATATAATTATCAGATACGTGTATTCATAATGTTAATATTAGTACTTCATTGCTAATTTATCTGGACTCTACCATCCATTTTCTCTTTGACCACAGTTCATAGAAAGGTGAGAACACCTTTGAGTCTCCTGAGCTATGAATAAAAAACTGTTGAGCATTAACTGATTCCTCTGGGTTCAGTCCAGATCCAATGTACTTACTGAGCTGTAGTGATTGTGTGTGTAGGGGCCCTTAAACAAATGTGAATAGCTATCTGCTCATGAGAACTGTGGTGTACATATAGGTTCAGGGTGAAAGGTTCAGTTCAGGGGCTGCATATGTTATTAGATGCAAATTCAGGGCTTTAAGGCTATTGGTCAATTTGCAGTCACACATGTCATGTAACCACAATAAGGTTTGATTGACAGCGAGAAGGTATCTGGATCTGGATTATAGCAAGTGCATCTGATTAAGTTGTGATTCCTTTGAGGAAGGTACTAGGGGAGAAAAACACTTGGAACAGGATACTAGAGTTGGGTGCCAAGTTATCCCAAATCCAGCAGGCTACAGTTCACTGGATATCTCGTTTAAAATAAACTTAGTATATTACACACATTAATGCACATCAATGCTGCTCCTGTCAGACAGACTTCAAAGTTCAGGTTAGATGATGCATCAAATTCTCACGATATACATGACAAATAGTGATCTGTAAAGAAAGACCAGAGCATTGCATTCATTCTGCTCAGAAAAAAAGCTTAAACATAGAGTAAACACACTATAGTTCCAAAGTTAAAGTCAGTTTAAAAAGTAAAAGGTATACTTTTATTCAGCAAGGATGCATTCAATTGATCAAAAGTGACAATAAAGAGAATTGGACACTCAAAAAAATGACTCAAGGCCCTCCATTGATATGACACATTTAAATTAATTCACTTACAATAAGGGTGCACTAATATGCATTAATTCATGCTTAATTAATGCACAGATAATCATGAATTAATGTATTACTCATAAATAACTAAAACATTAATTAATGATTACTGCATCAGCAACTAATAAAGAGTCTATGATTAGTAGATTAAGCAATACATGAATTGCTATTAATTCAATGTGTCATTGTGTTTTAATTCCTTAATAACATATTTTATGAACTAATAGTGTAAATTAATGTGTCAATTACCACAATTAGTCAAAGCTATGCACTTCAATTTCCAGTTGTCTGCTTTAATTAATCATTAGCTAATGATTTGCAAAGGTATCATTATGTTATGACTACTTGTTGGGGCACATCATTATTAACTAGTCATTTAGTAATTGTAGTAATTTGCACATTAATTTGTTTTAAGTAATTAATTTTTTGAATTTAAGTAATTAATCATGTATTAATGCATATTAGTGTACCTGTCATATTATCTCAAAGTTAAAATACAAGGCTTTGGCTCATTCTGGTAATTAACATATTAATTAACACTATTAGTTAAAAAAATAGTTTTTATGGAATTAATCCACAATTACATATTTAATTAATAACAATTAATGTATGAACTAATACATTAACCTTACATACTCTTAATTAGTTCCTAATGTGGTAATCATTAATGAATAGCTTAAATAATCATTAGTTACACATTAATTGAGTATTATCTGTCCATTAGTTAAGCATGAATTAATGCTTAGTGCACCCATGTTGTAAAGTGTTATTACTTAAACTTATCTAATTAGGAGTAATATGCATTTATATTTAATGAGTTTAACATAAAATATTTAAATTATGTCTATGAAATTTATTTAAGTTTGATCAACTCAATTTAGTTCAATTTTAGGAAAGAAGGGAGCCTTCTGAGGAAGCATTCAAAAAAATCTGTTTAATTAATTAAAAGAGCTAGTAACATCATTTTTTTAAGTGACACCAGGCTTTTCTTATTTGTGTACAATGTTGAATGACACTGCTTATACTTTGATTTTCCAATGACATGTTTTATTTATTATGTTTGACAATCATAAAAAAGTTTTTATTTATAAATGTATCAATTACATTTAAACTGTATTTGATCAAATTAAGTTGAACCAACTCAATTACTTTGATTTTCTGAAGAATCATGTCGACACCGCACGTGACATGTGACTTCAGTAATGATGCATACAATTTATCGTTCACCATCACAGGAATAAATTATAAATAAAATGAATTTTAAAATATATTACAATAGAAGACAATTATTTTACGAATCGTTAATAATATTTTAAGAGTCAGATTTAGGCTACCTAACAGCTTGCGCCAATGCAATCCCTCTTTTGATGTTAAAGTACTGTCAGGACAGGGGCGTGGGAAGATGTTTTAGGTTTGTGTTTTTTTGTTTTTTGTTTTGTGGGGGTAACCACTTTTGAATAAGAAACAATATCATGAAATATCAAAATGTATAAACACATCAAAAGTCCACAATTCACAACAAGCGTATCGGTGGAGAACACAAATGGTTTTTCACCCGAACTTGACTGCACATCACATTTTTGACATTATTGATACTGCTTTCAATCCGTAATGCAACAGAGACCGGTCTACGGGACATAAATTAAGCCTTCAAATAAATGGGTTAGGCTAATGGGCTGTGTGTCATACAATAAAGGAGCCTGCACATGGACAGGAAATGAGAACCACCGGGGGTGGTGATGGCACAGTGGATAAGACACATGCCTTTGGTGCGTGAGCGACACGGGTTCGAATCCACTGTGAGACACCAATGTGTCCCTGAGCAAGACACTTAACCCTACGTTGCTCCAGAGGCAGATACGACCTCTGACATAATAGCAATTGCTAAGTCGCTTTGGATAAAAGCATCAGCTAAATGGATAGATGTAAAAAGTAAATGTAAGAAATTCAACTCAAACCCCCCGCCCCATACCCTTGCCTTTACACAACACTTCCGGTGGACTACGCTCAGGAAGATTTTTATTTTATTTTTATTTTTTACAAAAAATACGTGTTACATTTACAGTCCTGTGAAAACAGCAGGTGCTGCGACATTTTTCTTTCCTTTATAGTGAACTCTCTTTTTTGTCATTGGTTTTTTGCAAAATCACTTTATCATGGTGACAAAATCCACAGGAAACACCCAGTCTTTATCACATGAACTGATGTCCTATGTGTCCTCTAGCTTCCCTCCGATCCTCTCAAACCTGATATCACACTCTACACACATATTTCACACCCACCACTTCCCTTTTCTTCAATGAAAGATGGATGTAGGGATCCCAGAACAGCTCTCAGTGAGGTGCATTAGTCATGCTTTTGATTAATCGTTATTATACGGCTTAATTAAAAAGGAGCAGAGTGTAAAGTGAACAATTACATCAGAGCCGCTCCTCCTCGACTGTCATCTTTACCATTCTCTCCACCACCTCACAATACCCTCATTACCGATAGTTCCACATTTGGCCATTTTCTTTCTTTCCCTGGATCAGCTTATTCTGTTTTCCTCAGTCAGCGCTGTGGGAATTGCCAGAAGCAGCTTTTACCCAGGCCAGTCTGAGAGTATGAAGCACCGGTGCTCAGGGTCAAAGATGAAGAGAGAGGGCCACATTGTGCCCAGCTCCCCCATGGCATGGGAGAAGGGCTCCTATTTGTCAACTGGCCTGCTGTATAGCTTTTGTGTTTTCACATGTCATTTAAGGGCAAACAGAAAGTGATATATATATATATATATATATATATATATAGTAATGTGGAGAAAGAATAAACTATTTTAAATAAATAAGTTCAAATCTCTGAACAATTAGTGGAATTCAGTTAATGTACACGATAATACATTTCAAAGCTATACGTTTGAAGCATAAATTAAAGGTATTGAGTTACATTTTGCAGAGAAAATGTTAAATAAATATTGTTCTTTTCAACTTTATATTCATCAAAGAATCCCAAAACAAATGGTGTTCCATAAGATATTAAGCAGCAACTGTTTTCAACAGTAATAATAAGAAATAATTCTTTGAGCAGCAAATCGATTCATATTGAGAATGATTTCTGAAGGATGATGACTCTGAAGACTGGATGCTAAAATTCAGCTTTGACATCATAGGAATAAATGAAATTTACAGTATGCAATTGCATATATATATATATATATATATATATATATATATATATATATATATACGTATATATATACACAATTCTACTGGTCAGCTACTCTTTAAAAAACATTTAAGCATTCTTACTGACCCCTTACTTTAGAATAGTGAGTACACACACACACACACACACACACACACACACACACACGTATATACACACACATATGTATATTTATATATGTATGTATACACACACACACACACACACACACACACACACACACACACACACACACACACACACACACACACACACACACATATACATACTTCTAGAGAAAGAAAGGTTCCACAGAGAACCTTCAAAGTGTTCACTATAGTGCTGTCCGCATTTTGGAACCCTCTAAATGCAGATGCATGTGAATGGTAGCACAGTTCAAGATATGGTGGTTAAATGTTAATGAATCAAGATATCACACGAAGAGTGCCATTTCAGTTTTCATCCTCCAAAAATCTGCATGATTGAAAATGTGATATTAAGTTACTACAACAGTTTAATAAACAATCATTTAATAACAACTACAAAATGTTGCAGAATAAGGTAATATATGAATAAATAATAGACTATAAAGAACCTTTGTTCCAAAAGTGTTCTTTCTTGTCATTATTGAACCTTTTTTAGCATAAAATGTCATTTGGAGTTGAGTAAAGAACCCTATGCTACATAACCCTTTTTTCTAAGAGTATATGTATATATACTGTGTGTGTGTGTATATATATATATATATATATATATATATACATATATATATATATATATATATATATATATATATATATATATATATAATATTATAACAGGTTTAATATTTAGCGGTCATTAGACATTATTTCACCTGAAAAATTCTGTCATCATTTATTTACCATCAAGTCGTTCCAAACCTGTATGAATTTCTTTCTTCTGTGGAACATAAAATATATTTTAAAGAACACTGGGCTCCAAATAACACTGAATCCCATCACGAAAACAGCTTTCCACTCCCACCTATCCTTCTGTTCTGTTAAAAATCTGTGCTAAAAGAGCGCGTTTAGCCATTTGCTGAAGCTGAATGCTGTAGCCTATAAGCCCAACATTGGTGTGGGGTCTTTGTTGTTTTTAATTTGTAGCTGTTGCTCGGATGGGTATCTTGGTAAGATTTTGTTGGCAATCAAATATATAATATCTCTCTTCAAAACTAAGGTAGTTGCTAGATTATTAGTAATTTACCTCTTTATGATGATTGCTTGATATAAGTGAGGCTACACTCAAACCACTCAAATTTTTTTACCAATGAAGACAAAAGTCTCTGGCTATGAATTGCCTCCCCTTCCCTATCCCCTCAGACTCGGCTTAGCCCAGTTATCTGAACAGCAGATTCGGCATATTCAAGTAACAGCAGCGGTGGTTCCAAGCTGATATTTTTATGGTGGTACAATGGTTGAAATTACATGATTCCTGAGACATGAAATGAAAAACTGGGCATTTTATTAACATTAAATCGTTCCTTCTCCCATTTTCCACCTTAAAATGTTCGTGGTAGGCTGTGCCTCCCTCAAAGAGCCACCAGCACTAACCAGCAGAAACCAGTCAGGTCCAACATGGAAATTAAAGAGTGTGTGAATCACTGCAGATGATGAAGTGATCATGACAGGTGTTTCATTATCGCAGAAAAGTACCAGGATGCACTCTGGCATATGTTGTCATGTTACATAAGCAGAATACATAGCTATTGTTAAATGTGCAGTTTAATGAAGGGAAGCCTAGAAAATGTATTTGAAGTAGTAATGACTCATGTATTGAAGACGTAATGACGTGGGGATACAGTTGTCCATAAGGATTTAGCAGAAATGAGTGGAATGGTAAAAGAAGCAGATGGCTCACACTGCAGGTGCATAAGCCGTGGAAACCATAAAGGTTAGCAAAAGAGAGAGAGAGAGAGAGAGAGAGGAGAGAGAGAGAAGTGATCATGATGAATGGAGCAGGCAGTAAAGGAGAATCTATCTCTGATGCATCTCAGGTCTCCAGACTGTTTTTCTCACGTACACTACTGAATTAAAAACACTGAGATGGAGCGAAACCAATATTTATAAGCATAGTGCACAGCTACAGTCGTGAGATAAGACTTTTTTTCTGTAGAGTGTGTGTGATAAAGACTCTTTCGTTTTCTGGATGGGCAGTGTGGAGTTAATTTCAGCTGATAGAGCTAATTAATTGCCATTCTGTTAGCATCATTAGCATACGTGTGGGTGAGGGCCCATGCTAATCATTCAGTTCCTTGCATATCTCTGTGGACTTAACCAGAATGGACTCTTCTCCATGAAGAGTTTTGTTTTTATCAAGTTATTTGCGAACTGGTCGTCACCACGAGCATTAAAAGTGCCTCATTAAGGCAGTTCGGTGTTTCTGTCTCCAATTTCCTTTGCTTTGTCTCCGTCTGTCGCATCCCTATTTTACTGTACGATTATAGAGCTACCGATTTTTATATTTGCATTCGACATCCTCTATCAGGGTTGACATCAGTGTGTGAGTAGGGATGCAAGGCCATGATGTTTTTCTCTAGCAGATAGTAAAAGATTTATTAAGGACTCCACTTTGCATTTATCCTCATAATCTGTAATTATGTTGTCAGGGAAACTACAATTGTGAAGTGGCACGTCAAAGGATACATGTGGAGCGTTTCATGTCATGGGCCTGTTGGTAGGAAAGTCATTTGAGAGCACCTGGGTGAAAGCATCCATGCATAAAAGACTAAATTGAAATGCAAAAATAAATCATATTTTTTCTAAACATATAATGTCTGCCAAGTTTAATTAGGTCCAAATCTGTTTCCAGCTGTCAGGATTTTAAAAGCTGTGCACCTGGTGAGGATGTTGACTGTGTCAGAGGAAATGGACAGATGGTGGAAGAGATTCTTGAGAAAGAGTAGGAAAGACAGGCAACCTGATAGATGGATAAATTGATATATGGATAGATGTAAAGTCCTGTACACTGTAAAAATGAATACTGACTGAATATGATAAATCTAATCAATAAAATTGAGGCAACAGATTACAGTCAATATTATTAATTAAATTTAACAAATTAGAATTGAGTAATAATTAACCAAATTAATTTCAAATTAACCATTTAAAATGAGTAAGAATTAAACCATTTTTAAACAAAAATGTTGGAAAAACAGACTGATGTCAAAGATGAATTACGAACTCGATTTTTAGTGCCAACATTGAAAGACACCTGATGATAACAAGCAGGTCAAATGATTGTGAAATAATGATTATGTTAACATAACCAACACCATCAGATCATATCATTTCCATGTGTTTATAACAGCCAAACAACATCTAAAGTTAACAATATAAAGGTCAAGAGCCCAACTAAAACACACACTGATCACCATAATGGTGACTTAGAATTTCCAGTTGATAGTTAAATTACGGTTTTCTCCTTCAGTGATTCTGCTTGTTAACAGTAAAAAAAAAAGAGTTCTTAATTCATCTTTGACGTCAGTCATATTATTCTGATATTTTTGTTTAGAAAATGTGTAAATTTTACTCATTTTAAATGGTTAACTTTCAAGAAAATGTATTTGGTTAATTATTACTCAATTCTAATTTGTTAAATTTAGTTAATATTGATTGTAATCTGTTGCCTCAATTTTATTGATTAGATTTAACATATTCAGTCATATTCATTTTTAAAGTGTAGTCCTTGCAAATATTTCTCGGCAAATAATGCTTAAGCACAATACAAGCCAAGAAAGACATATCCAATTATATGCAAATATCTCTGAGGGTCACTTCGTAATTATTATTATTCCAGGCTGTCAAAATAGCATGTTGTGGTAGGACGAAGAGGAAAGGAGAGGTGTGGATGGATGGATTTGTTTGTTCCATGTGTGATTCAATAATATTTAATTCCTTTGAACCAAACCATTCCCTGAAGCTTAAAAAAACTCCCCCAAAAAACAAGAGAGCAACGTATATATCTATCATTGCTTCTTCTTTTACCATTGAGACATCAAATAAGCAATTAGTTTTCAGCACTCTCTCTCTCTGGTTTTGCTCTGCTTTTGATGCCAAATACAGATTCAGACAGGCGACTGGAGCAGTCGATATCCTGTCTGCGGCCACATGAATGGAGAGGCTGTGCGAGGTAAAGCAGGTCCTTTGAGGTCAGAGAGATGATCGGAGAGAGCGAAAAAGTGCCTGTGCGTGACACTCAGGGAATGTTGCACAATGGAAGAGAGAAAAGAGAGAATGGACAACAGATGAGTACAGACAAATATTAGAGACAGCAGATGAATCAATGTGAGGAAATGTTATATGGTGAGGAGGGAGATGAAGGGAGCAGTTATTGTAATACTGGGATGTAAATTACTTTCCTGTTTACCAGTGGGAAACGAACAAGGCAGCATAAAGTAACACTGTAAGTGTTAAGGGTTTGTCTGTGAAGTTTTATACAAAAGTTAATTAGACAAGACGTTAATATTGCGTTAGTTCCTAACAAAACCACAAATCATCACAGTGGGTTGCTGAGCAATTTAGTGATTTTGAACTAATCGGTTGAGGAAAGGATTAAACAATCGCTCATAAAGGGAAGACACTTGTTTCGCTCCTGAATGAATCAGTGTTTTTTAACAAATCAGTTGAGTAAATAATAAAAGAATAGCTCAGAAAGGCAGCCACTGAATTTATTGTATTGTTATATGGCAGAATTAGTAAGAGTTATATTCTAGTATGTGGTTCTGAATTTAGCAACTCACTCTGTTTAACTCCCCAGTGAATGTGTTGAGTGAATGAATTAAATGACTCATAGGGCCCTATCTTGCACCCAGGCACAAAAGTGATGCATATATAATTCCAATTTTGCACCCGCGCGCGCAAAGCAGCTTTCTTCCGCCAAAGACGCACGTTGGGTAAACTAGGGAATGAATTCGCACTCCCTGGGCAGATTGTGTGCAGATAGATTCTGGGCAGATAGTGTGTGTCGCCGCAAACATTCCCTAGTGCAGTTCCAGAAAACAATTCCGCAGTTCCAGAAAACAATTCCGCAGTTTCCAGAAAACAATTCCGCAGTTCAAGAAAACACATTCCGCACTGACTCAGAAAAAAACCTGGTCTAAAGTCAGTGGCATTCATAATACTATTTTATGCGCGCATGCTTGGCCAAAATGTAGCGTGTACACAACGCGCATACCCTTTGATTCTCTCATCAACACAGATGCAGCAGTTTTTTATTTTTGCAAATCATACATTATAAAAAGGAAAAATATTAACACATGAGGGAAATCATTGTGGTTTACATGAAGATGAAAACCTAATTTCCCAATTTTTTAATAATCGTTTAATTTTTACTAATTGTAGTACTGAAGGATCAGACCTGTCTACCCAATAGTGGCAAGAAACATATATATAATGTTTATCCGACGCTGATTTCGAGTGGGTTTCTCCTATACCAATACAACGTCACTTCTCTGTCTTTCACTGCCTTAACAATAACGTTGGTCTCATCGGCTGTAAATGCTCTCTGGCGCGCGCCTGGTGAACCCACCGTTATAATAACAATTCGTCATGCAACATGTGCACCCGCTCTTAAAGGGTATGTTGGATGACTCTCTTATTGGTTCATTTTTTACATTACGCCCAAACCACACCTATGAATAATGAGGCTACTTAAGACCAACCCCTGTTAAACTTGCACCCGGCGCAAGAGTCATTTTATCCCGCCGGTAAAATAGCAACAGCGACCAAGACCCGCCCACAAAGTTACTTGTGCTTCGTGCTTGATACTTGTGTTTCAGATCGTTAAAATAAGGCCCATAAAGTCTATAGGTGTGTTTGACTTGAAGCGGCGCCGCGCAGAGCCGATCGGTGTATGACATCAAAGTATCGTGAGAGCGATTCGAAAGCATAGGAAGCCGTCTCGCTCCCACGGTACTTTGATGTCATCCATCGATCTGTTTGCGCAGCGCCGCTTCGAGTCGAACACACCTTGTCACTTCATGCATCCTGTAGAAAAATTTACAAAAAATCTTAACAACAGACAGACAGTCTGTTTGGAAAACACCAGCACAGACAAGCAGTTATACAAACAGTAAAAAGACTCTAAAAAGTGCTGTTGTTGAACTGTTAAATCAGCAGCACAATAAGAATAATTATATTCAAAATAATGGCAGATTGACTTGCTGGGGTTGGGAACTCTGCCGTAAAGGCCAATGCAGCCTGTTTATCTAAGACACCCTGGTAACTCTAAACACATGCATAGCCCACATACAGTACATGCACCGACTAAGCACAGCATTCACAGTGACATAACAGTCAGATGTCTGCCAAACATGTGTAGAGATGAACACAGATTCTAGGGGCGTCATGCAGGACTGGCTTTCCTCTAAAGCTGATTTCTCTCTCCAATTTAATGGCCACTTCTTATGTATCCTGTCTGTCTCTCATTGTTTTCTTCCTCTGTTATGCAGTCCTGCAGATATAGGGTTTCGACAGGTGTCAGCACACAGCTGCCAGTATGAAACTACAACCCCTGATATCTGACCCAACTAATGGTCCACAACATCTTTCAATGCACTAAACACTCACACAAACATTTGGAGGTTCCCTCCTTTGAAATAGTAGGCGTGATCGTAAAGAACGATTAAACTAAAACTTAAATGACTGCTAATCAGGATGGTTTGTCAGGATGGTTTGCGGTGATGTGTGAATGAGCGCATGAGTGATTGAACCTGTCCAAATCTGTTTCCAGCCGTAGGATTATAAGAACAGTGCACCTGGTGAGGCAGATGAAGGGGACTATAGGAACGGTGTGGAAAAACAGACAGATGGTGGCAGACATTCTTAGAGAGTGGGAAAGGCAGGAAGCCGTGGAAGGAGGGGTAGGGGGATTGGAAAAACAGCAGCTGTTTGGCACTGAGGAACCGGACAACATAAGATGCTAAAATGAATGCGCACAACCTATGCAATGCTCTTACATAGCAGATCTCACAGTAAGGCCTGTTTCTCACAGCTTGCAAAATTGACAGCTCATACATTAACATTAATTGATTCCTCACTGCCCACGTAACTGAGGAATTATAAAGAGAGGAATACAACCAAATACATATTGTGCACAAGTTTTATCAACTAAGTCACAAACAAATAACTAACATACAAATAGTTACACATACATAGGTAGATGGTTGAAGTGACAGAATGGAACTGTGAAGCAGGTAATCAAACTATGGAGAAGATCCATTTAACTATGAAAAGAACCATTAGATTATCATTTTCAGAGCGCCCAATTAAATTGATGCATGGACTGTGCAGTGGATGCAATTCTTGAAGTTGTTTAAAATTTAAGTTGTTGGTTCCATGAGTGTCAAATATTGAAGTTCCATTGTTTTCTTCTTCAAGAAGATATGATGAACTTGCATGGGTAGTTTGACTATGTTCTCATGGCCGGAGAGGACACAGAGAGCAAATGGTGGGAGTTGCGATGGACTTCTTCTGCGTTGAATGAAGACGTTGTGCCAAACTCTTGAGATTGTCCTCTGATTCTGTTGTGCTTGAGAGAGTCCTCTGAATGAGCACATGGATGGTTGTGAGCTCAAGGCCTGCTGCCTTGGGGTCTGGTGTGGCCCGCAGGACAGCAACCTAAATGTAGGAGAGAAGGCCAAGAGAAGAAGGGCTTGCGTATTGGCCATTTAAAGCCTGAGAAAGGTCCACATTTCAGTGTTGGCTCAACCAATACGAAAGGGGAATTTCTAAGCGCGAGTTTCCTCTGTTGGGAGGATTTATGAGTCATTGTTTTAAAACGTGGTCATTTGCATGTGCAACAGGATTGGTTGCTGATGAAGATACTAGGAAAGATTCTTGTAATACTAATATGTTGCGCATCTATCGACATTAAATGTACACAATCATTTCAATCTTTAAAGTACCAATTTATAGAGAACAAACATGGTACACATATGATTTTGGGTAACCATAGTATGCAAGTCATGTTTCAGACCAAAATAGTTTAGAGGAGAGAATGAAGACAGGCCAAAACACATAAAAGGACACATAACCTGCCACAGGACACTCAGTGCCAGTGTTAGCTTCATTTGGGATGTTAGTTTTTGGGGGAAGTTTCATAGACCATTGTTTGGAGAGTGAGTTTGCTGGATTATATAATGAATAATTTGTGTGTGTCTAAAGCTAGAGGGTCCAGACCATAGACTATAAAAAATATGGACAAAGCGTCTGTGACCTCACCCATAGACTCTCTGAAGAACGCGTTTTGAGGCTGTTTATGGGGCGTATGGGCATCGCCATGCTGGAAAATCTTGGAAAATACAAAAGTTTCAGAAAGGATACAGAGGTGGTTTGATGTGTTGAGTCAGATCATGGCTGAGAACGTCAAATTCACTCGGGTGCAGCCCGTTATCAGCTGTCCATCAAAGTTAACCACCCTTATTTACATACATTTTATATCTAAATACATGATCTAAACTAACAAGTTAGAAAAAAAATCACCCCCTGACAGTTGTCAGGCATGCGGAACATATTGAAGATTACAATAAAAGTCCATGGGACTAAACTGTAAACATATGAATGTATGCTGTGAAAACGGAGATTTTAACATGACGTCTATGGATATTTGCTCCCTTTTGGGACCGGCCTCTAGTGGATTTGAGATGTATTGCAGTTTATCGCACTTCTGGTTCATCTTTCAGATTAGAATGTTTCCGCTTGAGTCCAGACGCTACCCTGACCTGTGTGAGTAGTAATTCAGCACTTGCGTGTAGTTTGGTAGAATTAAATGTCCTCATTCCTTTATATCTGCGGGAGTTGCATGTGTCGCTGATATCTGTTTCTTGTTAGCAATCACGCCCTGCTTCATACCAAAGCCATGATAAAAACATCAATGTATTCACTCATCCATAAACATTAAATCCATCTGCATGACGACAAGTTCCATAATTCTGCTTATGGGTCATCAACCTATGGCTTTGTTATTGTAAGAGATTAGCGACATATTTACATATTGTAACTTTAATGTTAAATTATCCGTAATTCCAGAAGTTTCAAGAACTGAGTGCTGTAAAGCATTTATACTATTTATGCACAATGAATTTACATTTGTTATAATGGTAATTTTAAAAATAGTTTTTTACTCACAATTACCAGATAAAATATGTTAACTTGACACTTGACAAAATATCCAGAAAACATTTGATTTATTACAGATATAGGTATATATATTAGTAAAAGAAGCACACATTGAAGTTGTGGTTTAGAAAAAACATTCTGACATTAGAGGGTATTGTGGTTTAAAAATTGTGGTTTAAAAATAAAAATTATGTCAGCTAAACATTAAGTCAACTTTACTGTTTACTTCTGAATATTGTAGTCATTCAGAAGTAGTTAGTTTTCAGTAGTTGGTTATTTAGTTAAAATTTCCATATATATTGTATGTCATTATGTCAGTATCAGTATTTGCAATGCACAAATTAAAATGTGTTATATTTTATTTACGGCAATCATTTGTAGTAGCATATTCACAAACTGTTTGCTCAAGCATAGTGTTTTCTCATCACTGTATAGCAGTTCACTTTTCGAAAAAGTAGCAATTTTTTTTTGAAAAAAGTAGTGATTCTTTTTGAAAAAGTAGCAAATCTTTTTGGAAAAAGTAGCCATTCTTTCCGAAAAAAGTATCTGGTTCTTTTTGGAAATAATTAGCGATTAATTTGGAAAAGTAGCAATTCTTATTGGAAAAAGTATTGATCCTTTTTGGGAAAAGTATTGATTCTTTTTGGAAAAGTAGCAGATTCTTTTTGGAAAAAGTATTGATTCTTTTTGGAGAAAGTATTGATTCTTTTTGGAAAAAGTATTGATTCTTTTTGGAAAAAGTATTGATTCTTTTTGGAGAAAGTATTGATTCTTTTTGGAAAAAGTATTGATTCTTTTGGAAAAAGTATTGAATTCTTTTTGGAGAAAGTATTGATTCTTTTTGGAAAAAGTATTGATTCTTTTTGGAGAAAGTATTGATTCTTTTTGGAGAAAGTATTGATTCTTTTTGGAAAAAGTATTTGATTCTTTTTGGAAAAAGTATTGATTCTTTTTGGAAAAAGTATTGATTCTTTTTGGAAAAAGTATTGATTCTTTTTGGGAAAAGTATTGATTCTTTTTGGAAAAGTAGTTTTTCTTTTTGGAAAAAGTATTGATTCTTTTTGGAAAAGTAGTTGTTCTTTTTGGAAAAAGTATTGATTTCTTTTTGGAAAAAGTATTGATTCTTTTTGGAAAAAGTATTGATTCTTTTTGGGAAAAGTAGCGATTCTTTTGAAAAACGTATTGATTCTTTTTTTAAAAAAGTAGTGTAAAAAGTGTAATTATACATTTGTTATTCTTATACATTTAGCACTATGTAATTATACGTTTATTACAATGTAATTATACATTAGTGTTATTATAATTTTTTACAATGTAAATATACATTTATTACAGTGTTTTTATAGATTTCAATGTAATTATACGTATTTTTTGCCAATAAGCGTAGCAATAGTATATTTAAAAATACAGTACATTTCAGAAATTCAGGTAGCCTATAGAGGTATAGTTTTTTAGTAAAACACAATACTTTCTTGAACAATGATCAGCTGTATTTTTATTAATGTTTACAAATATGAATCCTATAACAAATGTATTTCTAGTCATGTTCATAAATTAGACCTTATTGTAAAGGGTTGCCAAAATACTTAATGCAATAACCCAGAAAGTGCAGCAGCAGCAACAGTCAGTAATGCGAAAGCATGCTACTGCTTCACTTACACACTTGCTTATGCATGCAGTATGAAACAGGCCTTGCGCTAAGATTGGAACGCTCACTCTCACCCCCTAATGTTACCATGGAAATAAGCAGTGGCCCTTGTAAGTTCCTGCTGGGGAACTGAGCACCTCATGCTGTTGTTTCCATCACGGGTGGATCTATTGCGCACTGCTGCTGAAGCTGATCTGGGATGACTGCAGGTCTCGAGGAGGGCAGCGGGTGTCTACACTAATTACTACAGCCTAGCAGAACACACTCTGAGCAGCGTGATGGACAAGCACCGAGAGGATGTGCAGGGAGAAAATGTGCAAGGACAGATGGAGGGAATGCTTATTTGAAAGAGTAAAAAGAAAAGCAGAAATCAGAGCAGTTACGTGAGCAATGATGACTGGCTCCACTGGGCTTTCAACTGCCCTGCATTTTGGCCAAAATGTCTTTCATTTTTGATGACGTTAAGTAGCTAAACCTGTGTAAATACGAAGGGCGGTGAAAAAGACAAAAAACAAGCAAAAGGAAAGGGCAAGGCAGAAACAAAAATACCGATGTTAACAAGGCTAACCTTACAGTATATCATCTATCCTCAAGTCCACCACTAAATTAGTTTAAAGAAAAAAGCGAGAGAAAAAGATTTTAAACAACTTTTATTCAAAATTAAAATGTTGAAAGACAATAAAGTCTTGGTTTTATTTCAAGTCAAATTTTTGAAACCAATTTGTTGTTTAACTTTTTAAATATTTTCAATGTTGCTTCACCTAAACGTTGTTTTCCTAACATGTTTTGCTTAAAGTAATATTAAACATGTAAGCTTTCTGTGACTGCGCAACTGGGTTATGGGTTGCCAGGTTGAGATGACAAATAGGCCAAAATTGTATATGATGTGTATGAATAATGCATTTAATACAAGATCTGCCAACCGATCAACATTAGACAAACACATTGGTCCAATTATTCATAAAGGAGTTTGGGCCAAGCAAATTACGGGTTGGATAAAGTTAGAATATCACGTCAGGAGAATGCTAGAGGATAATGTTAGAATATAACATCTGAGAAATGCTAATGGATAATGTTCAGGAGGGAAAGAAGGAGCAAGTTTCTAAATGTGCTGGCTGCTGTTTTTCATTCCACACCAATCAATAATAATAATAAAAAAATAAATCAACATTGGCCAAACAAGGAGCCATCAATGATCTTACCTGTAATTACAGCTTGCCTTATTGTAACATGTTACAGGTAAACAATTACAAGACCAAAAGGGCAAGTACAAGTTAGTGCAATCAAGAGCTTTATGAATTATTGGCCAATCAATCAAGGTTTCTCCATGCGTGAAAGTTGTTCTGTTCTAATGATAACTGATATTAGGAAAAAACTGGCCTTCAGATATTTCAAGATATGACAGCCAAAATCAAAGAGGCTGTATGAACCGTCAATGAGTAGGAAATAGACGATTTCAATATAAGAATGTTAAAGTTTTGACTTCCCATGGCACTTTGAAATAGTAAATTCTGTCAAACTGAGAAAATTCCTTATGCCTAAATAATGTAAATGCATCATATATCCTATTTACCAAGTAATTTTTAACTATTACTTTACTGCAATTATGTTATTAACCAACCTTGCACGTATGGATGATATAGATACCACAAAAGACCATTTTTAACTAAACCACTAAAACTGTTCACACTCCAATGTTCAGACCAAAACTACACCCTTGGTTTTGGAGAGTCCTCTTCAGTTGGAATGAGTCTTGTTTTTGAAAGCACAGTTACAGGCAGCAAAATTACTTTGGCCCTTTTCAGTCTGATTCACAGGCTGTTTTTCTCTGCATTGCTGGACCTAAGATGCTGAAGCTGTTTTTCTCATTCTAGTTCACTTCAGTAATTCTTAGTATATTACTGGCAAAGCGCTCGTAACAGCCCACCCGTGACCCTCTCCCTGCTGCTGTGAGAGAAGGTGGCTAAATGTGTGTGTGTATATATATATATATATATATATATATATATATATATACACAGTATATATATACACAGTATATATGTGTGATCAACAGAAAAATGTGATCAATATAACCCTGCTAAGGTCTTTGTTCTTCATTTCAACATCAGTTTCTCTTCCTTTTTTTGACATTCCATTTCTTTCCTTTTCATCGCCCTCTCACTGGCAATGGGAAAATGCATTTTTTCCACTCAATTGCTCACTCATCAAGAGAGTTCACTTGCATTGATTTAATAACCACAGGATGACATTAGTTCCTTTGAAGACTTTCTCCCCTTTGATGGATCTTTTCCTCATCTGACCTTTTTGTTTCTCCTAAATACAATTATTTGATCTCCTGCAGGTCAAAAACAAGTGTTGCCGCTTGTCACACGTCACTAGTTCAGCCAGCAGTTGAGTGATTTCCCTTTCTCTGCGTCATTCATAAAAAATGAAAATACTTATACAGTTGGATGAACCAAATAAGTACATAAAAATCAACCTCAAAAGAATGGCTAGTATTAATCATAAACGGCAGTCTCGCAACACAGAGACATTTCATTGGCATATGTTCTGGGCAAGTATCTCAGAGCTCTTGACTTTTAAATTCACATTTTACTGATGATAGATTGCAAAATATCTAATGAATGACCAGCATAGTTGAAAACAATTAAATGTTATGTTAAAATCTATCAGTTAATTTGTTTGTCACTTATTACTGCACACCTGCACTGAAAAAAACCTAAACATTGCATGTAATATATTTTTCAATTTTCTGCACTAAAAACAAAGTCAAAAAGTTTTAGGATGTTCGTGAATTAATGTCAAAAAGCATCCAAATTTGGGCTGAAAAAGGCTGAAGTAAAGCGTTTCAGTGCCACCTACTGGAAAAGGTTTGTCCATCAAACCAAGTCGTCTTTTCTTTTTACTTCACTGAACTTTCGATGACAATAAATATCCATAAATTAAAAAAAAAAATCATACAGAACCTGTCCATGTCACTTCAGATAAAGGCTTTATTTAACCTGATTATAACATTTGTACTTTTAAACATATACATTCTGTATTTCACCTGTTTTTCACAGTAGTATTAGGCATGTATTTGCATTGTTTGTTCAGATCTGTTCTGATGTGCGTGGTCCTCCTCTCTGGATCTCCTGCATAATGGAGTGGACCACTTCAGATGTAGTACACCAACCTCCCAAATCAGCAGTGTGCAACTGCAAGGAAACAAATCAACATACAGATGTAGAGAGGTATAGAGATGTATTACGGCAGACATAGTTAAATGGCATGCAATCACACGGCTGTTTAACATAATGAGATTTAGCATGTATCATACCCGAGTTTCAGACAAAGTTTTCAAAACTGCCTTTCAAATCATCCTGGCATATGCGTAAAGTCTAGGAAAGGAAAAGACAGCCCAGACATGAACAATGCACAGTTCTAATCATGCAGCAACAGTTTCTTGACAGTGTATGTATATGGCGTATGCCATAATGCATGAAGGAAATGATGATCTAATAACTGGAATATTGGTAAAAGGTCCAATGAAAATAATACTATTAATATTCATACACACGCACTTTAGGTGGTCCAGCATCACGCATCCGGCCAGCAGTGTGGCCGTGGGGTTTGCAATATTCTTGTTAGCAATGCTTTTCCCAGTGTTCCGCGTGGCCTGTATATAAACACAAAGAATACCTCATATATCCTCTAGTCACTCCGGACAGCTGACATATCCAGTGCCTGCTCTGTTCATTCTTCTTACGCTCTCAAAAACAGCATAGTCCTTGCCGTAGTTGACTCCTGGTACCAGACCTGGACCTCCAACAAGTCCAGCACACACATTGCTCACCACATTTCCATAGAGATTTGGCATCACCATCACATCAAACTGCTGGGGTTTAGAGACCAGCTATAGAAAAAAGATATATAAACATATACTTGTCCTATAGAGTAATTTCGTGTGGCTTTTTATGGGTCTGTTGGGTCTCTAATGTTTTTTTTTCTTGCGCTCACCAAGTATGCATTTATTTAATCAAAAATACAGTAGAATTTTAATTTATTTATGTGATACAAAGCTGAATTTTCAGTGTCATTACTCCAGTGTCAAATGATCCTTCAGAAATACCCAATACTGATTTGATGCTCAAGAAACATTTCTGATGTTTAATGTTTTATTATTATTACTTTTGAACAGTAGTGTGAGCAAATTATCTTTTGCTATAATCTCTATGTACAATGCCTCTTATTTAGTCTTTTAGTTAAGACTGTTAAATACTGTCCCTATACAAATGAACTCAAAATATAGAAAAAACAAGATAAATATATTGTCAAAAATGATGCTTAAGCCTCCAAAGAATAGTTAACATAATAATGCAATAAAATATCATCCACTTATGTATTTCCCCATTTAAATACCTGCATGGTGGTATTATCCACAATCATGTCATCAAACGTGATATCAGGATATGCAGCGGCCACCTCTTTACAGCACTGCAGGAAAAGGCCATCACCAAGCTTCCTATAAAGCCAAAGAAAAACAATCCCAAACTCATTCAAACTTGAACCATATAAAACCGTATAAAACCAATATTTGAACAAGATTCAACCATTCAAAAGTTTGGGCTTGGTAAAATGTCTTTGAAAGAAGTCTCTTATGCTCCCCAAAGCTGAATTTATTTGACCAAATATAAAGCAAAATATTAATATTATGACATTTTATTTCAGTATATTCTAAAATGTCAATTATTCCTGTGTTGTAAATCTGTATTTTCAGCATCATTACTCCAGTCTTAAGTGTCACATGATCCTTCAGAAATCCTTCTAATATGATGATTTACTGATCGAAACATTTCTTATTATCTGTGTTGAAAACAGTTGTGCTGCTTGCTATTTTTGTGAAAAACAAAGTTTTTGGGGATTCTATGAGGAATAGAAAGTTTAAGAGAACAGCATTTATTTGAAATAGAAATATTTAGTATTTAATAAAAAAAAACATTATAAAAACATTCCTGTCACAGTTGATCAGTTTAAAGGTCCAATATGTAAGGATTTTGTAATAAAATATCCAAAAATCACTTGCACAGTGTGATATATTTCCTGCAGTTGTGTAATTACAATATCCCAAAAGTCTCCAAAGTTCTTTTATTTCAGAGAAATTCCAATTTTAAATAAGTGGCCGTCCCGGAAAAAAATGTCGCCTGTAAATGACGCAATATCGCGCTATCCTTCGGCTATCCTCGTTTCCGCTCGTATTGCCATAGCCATGACTTAACCATGGCGACAGACGCGGACAACTGCATAGTGAGTAACGTTTGGCGGCACCCAGTTCTTGTTTCGTTCAATCATAGACCATGGCAAGCAGACTTAGGGACAAACAAGGAGAACTAGAATGAGGATCAATATCAGCGTGATGTTTCTGAGATGCCAAGAGCTAGCGTCCGAGACTAATTTGGACTTGACAGAACTTCACGAGTCATGACTTTATAGCTTTATTAGACAGGTGTACATAAAAGTACATAAAACAAATCAATGTTATAACGTTAGCTTGACATGATGAAATGTTAGAATATGGTCAGTATGTTATTCTTATGTTGATCTAGCTGCTAGTTTCGTATCGCAAACATAAACTAACTTTCAACACACATTTAAATGCTGTTTAGTGTGATAGTGTAGCGTTATTCCAAGTGGAACAGCGCTGCGTTTCCCTCACAATTTTAATTCATCTAATAAACTGACCTGTGTGAGTAATCCAGCACTTGCGTGTAGTTCAATAGGATGAAATTTCCTTATTCCTTTATATCCGCGGACTCAGCGTGTGATATGTATCTTATTAGCAATCGCGACCTGCTTCATAACACTGTAATGTTAAAAAAACATGAGTGTTTCCACTAATCCTTAAACATTATTAGATCCATCAGCTTGACAGCAAGTCCCATCATTCAGCTCGTTACTGCGTCACACACATTCGCCTTTGTTATTGTTGGAAACGGCGCCCTCTTGTGGCCTCTAAAGTTACATATTGTAGCTTTAATGGCTACTGAAAAAGTACTAATTTCTTTTTTAAAAATTAAATATATATATATATATATATATATATATATATATATATATTATTCATAAAAAAAATAACAAAAAAATATCTGACTGACCCAAAACTTTTGAACAATAACATATAGGCAGATATTTAGATAAAAAATAAAGCAGGTAAGGAGAGGCTCTCACATGATATTAGCTTTGTGAACTGCTGTGACCTTGCGGCGACCTTTTCTCCCTGGCCAAGTTAAAGGCATACTCAGCGATCCGCAATGAATTCACACGTGTTATGATCTTTAGACTCTCCACCACCCCAGGAACATTCTGAAAGTAAGAAGATTTAAACTTGAGGAATGTGTGTTCAGTACCTGGTGTCCTCAAACTGTAAGAGACCCAAACACACGGACCTCATGCTCCAAGCTGCTGTACTCTCCTTCAGTATTCTCCCTAATGATGATGACATCAATGTCTCTGTGGTGGCTCGGGACTCCGGGGAGAGACTGACAGTGCATCACGTTAGCATACAGGTCCAGAGATGTACTGTGGGAGAGTTCAAACAGTTTATTATAAGCTCTAAAAGATAATCAAGTAAAGACAAAAATACATTTAAACATCTTACCGAAGCAAATTGTTCCGGGATTTATGAGCTGGAGGAAGGTTGTGATTAGTCTCTATGTTACCTGTAAAAGAGTATTCCCTGTAATACATTAGGAATGCGAGCACCGCTATTTAATTATGATGATTAAGTCCATTACTTTTATGTTAAGGGGAGACACTACAGGAAAAAACTGTGTTTTTCATGCATCCATCAATTTTGAGATTTTTGGCTTTTCACAAAGTGTTTTTTCACAGAGTAATTTTCCTGATTTTATACAACATGGCAAAATATAAAAATGGCAAAAATGTATTTATTTATTATTTACTGGCTGTTGAGATATCCAAAATCCCTTCAGTAAAAATCTTTGACTCTAATACATATATATATATGTATATATATATGTATATATATATATATATATATATATATATATATATATATATGTATACATATATATATATATATATATATATATATATATGTATATATATATATATGTATATATATATATATGTATATATATATATATATGTATATATATATATATATATATATATATATATATATATAAACAAGAATTTCAAATCTGACTTCATCCAATGTTCAAATTTTTGGTCTAGAAATTAACAGTTAAGTTGCCGATTTTAAAACTCTATACCATTTTGTCTAAAATTAAAAATATAAAAAATATTTAAATGCTATGTGAATTTTGGCATGATTTAAAATTGATATAGATTTTCATATTTGCCAAATATTTAAAAGTGTTAATAAATTTTTGTTAGTAATTAAAATAGTGTTTTAAATATGTACTTTTCAAGTGTGTGGAAGGTAATCTTGTGACAAAATGTAAAAATAGAGGAAATTAGCATGAACAATTAAATGTCAGAAATTGTTCCGATAACTGATGTGTTCCTAATAGATTTATATCCCTTATATAGGAAACATTTCTAAGGTTAATGAACCATATTCTCATGCTCACCCTTAAGTGCTACTCCATTACGTTTGATTGCAGTAACAGCATTATTGATGTCATCCTCAGAGGAAGCAGCCGAATTCACATTGACAACCTCGAAGTCCACAGGCACACAGCAGAATCTGGGAATATTGTTTAAAGGGTTTCTTTAGTGTTCGCCGGTAAAGTCTGCTTTATAGAGAACTTTCTGTTCAAACCTGAAAAGCTCTCTGACGTGGTTCAACAGTTCTGGTCCGATTCCATCACCAGGGATCAAAGTCACTGTGTGTCTGCCTCCATATTTTAGCTGGTGGGGGCTGATGGGTAAAGATGCAAAACAGACCATTGACAAAAGAAGGGTAGAAGCAAGGGTAAAGGTCATGCTTACAATATGAAGCCAAACCTCAGGTACTGGAAATATTACCACTACTTGTCATTTGTTCATCAGCTTTAAATTCTACCAACACAATACTACTAAACACTGGCATTCAAAGGTTTGGGGTCAGTAAGTTTTTGATTTTTTGAAAGAAATTAATACTTTTAATCAGTAAAGATGCATTACATTTATAATAAGCGACATTAAAGATATTTATTGTGTACAACTATTTCTATTTTTAAATAACTTCTGTTCTTATGAACTTTCTATTCATCAAAGGATCCTGGATTTATTTTATTACGGTTTATTCCACAAAAATGTTAAGCAAGCTTAACTGTTTCCAACATTGATAATAATAAGAAATGTTTCTTGAGCAGCAAATCATCATATTAGAGAGATTTTTGAAGATTCATGTGACACTAAAATACTGACGTAATGATGCTGAAAATTAGGCTTTAACGTCACAGGAATTAATTAGCTACATGTTTAAAATATATTAAAATAGAAAACGGCTGTTTTAAACTAATTGTACTTCACAATATTGTTTTTACTGTGTTTTTTTTAAATAATTGCAGCCTCTAGCATGAGAGACTTTCAAAAACTTAAAAGATCTTACCAAACCCCAAGCTTAAACGGTAGTTAGGTAAAACATACATTTTAATAAAGCATGTTTTTTCCATATAATAAAGATGATTCCTTATTTTTGCTACCGCTAATATTTAGGGCCAAATTACCATTACATACCATACACTCAATATGTGATTGAAATTAATTTATATATTTAGCTGTTACAACAAATAAATTGTCATATTGAGATTATTGCACAAAAACATTTGCCATTTTATACTCTAGCACAGCTGTAATCAAATACCTGGATGTTTATTGTACCTGTTGATGATTTAAATTTCAAGCTCAGACATCACAAATCTACCACACATCATCTAAGCACATATATAGTTTGCAGAACCAGTACTCACAATAGTCTGGTCATGGTGAGTTGATGAATCAGAGGGAGTAAACAGGAGTGGTTAGTCATAGGAGAGAGTCAAATCCATTCTGCTTTGGTTATGCTTACACAAATCAGCTTACAAGCACAAGAGAGAAGTATAGAACATACATTGGAGCTGCATTTAAGTGCTTGAAAAAGAAATAAATATATTACCTCTCTGTACAAGGAACCCTAAGTATATTATAGCCCTTAAATTAAGGTCATTTATAGGGAGGAAGAGGGAGTGAGGTGACAGTAAAGGGTTCCAAGAAAAGATTAGGCATGCTGTAATTAGCTTTCTTTATTACAATTAGTATTATAATAAATTAAGACTTTAGTCCATAACTTACAGTAGGCTTATATGAGGACTTCTCCCTCTGGCTGCACACTTTCAAGCTGACATTATTTGATAACAGAAAGAGAGAAAATGCATCCAAAGACAAAACATTGTTAATGTTAGCTGGTCCGTCATAAAATAACTAATTGCAAAATGTTATGTAAAGTCTAATATATATATATATATATATATATATATATATATATATATATATATATATATATATATATATATATATATATATATATATATATATATATATATATATATATATATAGACTAAAGGCACCACACACTTTCTTTGCCCGACCTGACTTTGCTATTATCTGGTTCTATATTTTACAGAACGATAAACTACACGTGCTTGACATTTGTTGATTTGTTGACTGATGACACAATTTAAGCAGAGGCTTACTTTCCATTGCCTGCACTTGAGTCCGGTCCATGGCTGCTGCAGACGCGTAGAGGAGAGGAAGAGCGCTGGTCTGGCTGCTGCTGCTATGAACATTTTGCATTGAGTTCAGTTTTTGCCGCTCCAGCATCAGCAAACAACCCGAATTGTTGAGCCAGCAGCGTTGTTGTTCCACGACAATCAACTGACACAAAAGTAACTCAAGAATTAACTTTCTTTTAACACATTTTGCCTTTGGCGCGCTCTAGCGTCCATTATATATAATTTTTTTTCGGATTTTATTTTTTAAACACCAGTGTGGGCAAAATTCGTACAAATACAACTCACAGCAACTACTAGGCATACAACAAATCATTAATCAAAAATATTTACAAGGATATTTCCATTTGTATGCATCTTGTCTTGCTTTTCAGTTGCCCACCATGGGTTAAAAAAATAATAATTTCCATTCATTAGGGTCTGTCATACTTGAAAACATTCACGGTTTATGCTACAACACAAACATTCATAGCTCAAACTTTATTATTATTATTTTTAATAAGTTGCTACAAAAGGAATACAACAAGCCTAGCCTATACCACAAGTGTGAATTTACGTGCTTGAAGGGCCCTGTGGGCCATAGTTTGGGCATCTCTGTAATAAATCATGTAGCCTAGCTCAGACAAATGGACCGGTTGTCGATATTCTCTCCCAAACTAGGCTATTTGAAAAGTAGGCCTAGAGTGGTGATGATTTTCATTCAAAATAAAACATTAGCCTACTTGAAAATCTTTTCTTTCTTTCTATTTTTTTTTCAAAGAGAGCATGAGTTTCAACTTTCGAACATAAAATGGCATTCTTTCTTTCTTTCTTTCTTTCTTTCTTTCTTTCTTTCTTTCCTTCTTTCTTTCTTTCTTTCTTTCTTTCTTTCTTTCTTTCTTTCTTTCTTTCTCTCTCTTCTCTTTCTTTCTTTCTCTTCTTTCTTTCTTTCTTTCTTTCTTTCTCTTCTTTCTTTCTTTCTTTCTTTCTTTCTTTCTTTCTTTCTTTCTTTCTTTCTTTCTTTCTTTCTTTTCTTTCTTTCTTTCTTTCTTTTCTTTCTTTCTTTCTTTTCTTTCTTTCTTTCTTTCACAATACACTTGATGCATTTAAATCAGGTGTGGCAACAAAAACCTGTGGCAAACTCTAAATCAGGACTACCGAATATATTTTCATATAAACTAAAGACCCATTTGTATCATGTGAGAAAAATGAAATAATAAGAATACATGTTGCTTCCCTCATTTTAATGAACTGAAAAAAAAAACGTATAGCCTATTAAAATACTTATGATGTATCATAGAAGCAGGCAGGGAGGGCCAATGGGAAATCAGAAAATTCAACTGGAAATAAATACTTGAATAGAAGATATTAAGCATGATTTAAAAAATATGAATAGAAATGGTATTAAATGTGGTAAACAAGAGCCTGGAAATCCTTTTGTATCCTTTTGGATTGGAGCACACAGTTTTGTTCTAATAAATAAAAACATCACCTATTAATTAGTAATTTAACATGCTTTATTCTCAATACTAACGCCCCTGCATACTATTAGAAAAGAGATTTTAAAGTAAATTCTAATCTTTGTATATTGCTTTTTCAAAGGATTTTTTACAGAGAATTGATGAGATGAACAGAATATTTCAATTACATATTTTATACTTGCTGTCAAGGACTGTCAATTGAAATAAACACTAACCAGTCAATCAGAATGAAATTTAAAACGTAAAAAAGTAAATAAAGGAAAAAAAAGTTAAATGTTTTGATATCAATATGATATCTGACATACAGTCATTTGTTAAAAAATATCCTTCTCATTTCTGCAGAAGCTACTCTTGCAGTCCATTGACCCTGTTTATTCCCACACAAGTTACACAACGTTAGAACTTCAGAAAATGTAATCTAGCTTTTCCAACTGAACCAATTTTCTTCATCAACTTTTGAATGAACCGGTTCTTTTGGATCTGGCATGCTTCGGGTCTGTCACTTTGCTGTATGGTAGTTGTAGTCTTTTAAGTAAACATCCAGATACACATGCAGACAGAAATAAACTACAGCCTCCAGACTCAAGGCACATCGCCCTCCCACTTTCCTCAGCTCGCCTCCACTCCCACTTTCTGTTGGTCCGCGGGGAAGTCGCAAGATGGCCGACGTCGCATGAAAGTATGTTCCTCTCCTCAACATGAAGTCGTGAGTGAGACAGAGAGCGAGGGAGCTTACGTCGGGCTTTTGTTTTTGTTTTCTTTTAGTTGTTTTACTTTATTTCCCCTTAATTATTCATCTCATTCCGAATCGCAGCAGCCCTCGATTTGTCTCGACTATTTGACGCGTCAATCACGCCGGGATCTGAGCTAACTGGCTAAGTGCGCGAGCTAGTTTGTTAGCCACAAACTGTAGCTCTTATAACTGTTAACCAGTACAGGACATACTGTATCCACTACCAGCTAGAGTTAGTTGTAATTACCTAACGGGCATGTTCGATGGCAACGGCGTAGTTGTTGTTTAGTTTGCAGCTAGATGTGTTACAAATAGGATTATATTTTGATGTTACCAACATTGTCGACATCATAACTGTAGCGTGCGCGCCGTTATCCCCCATCGTTACGTTGTAGATCGTGCCACATAGTAATTGATGAAAATAGATTGACTTTAGCGGGTTTATAATATTGACACCGTAAGGAATGGACACAGATCGCACTTACACGACCAAATGTAATAAATAGCCACGCGTATGTGGAATTTTACAGGGGGTCGGTTGACAGTTGCATTTGTCGGATGATTTACCAGACATTTCAGATCTTTAGTTATCCAACTAACGGTATAACCGGTCAGATCTAGTTCTGAACACATAACCAAGAAATTAACATCTTAACTAGATTTATCCATCTCACGCGCATAGACAGACACAATATGGGAGTTCAAGGCTTTCAGGAGTATTTGGAGAAACGCTGCCCTGGGGCGGCAGTTCCAGTAGATCTTCTCAAGCTCGCCCGAACGGCAGGCCGTCAGCCCCCACACCATCATCACCATCACCACCACCACCATCCCCATCATCCAAGCTCACTGCCTCCGCCTCCCCCGCCAGCTCGCATTCTGGTCGACGCAGACTCTGGCCTTCAGCGGCTCTACGGGGGCTACCAGACCGACTGGGTTTGTGGAGGCGAGTGGAATGCAATGCTCGGCTATCTGGCGGCGCTCTCCCAGGCCTGTTTGTACCAAGGTGGACTGGAGCTGGTGGTGGTTTTTAACGGCACGCTTGGGAAGGATCGCTGGCCGGAGTGGGCGCGGCGGGCACAGGGGCAGCGACAGACGGCCCAGCTCATCGTCAACCATGTCGGCAGTAAGGCCACGCCCCCTCCGCGGGCCTGGTTCCTGCCCCCGGCCTGCCTGAGCCACTGTGTCCGCCTCGCCATGTTCCGATTCCGCGTGCGGGTGAGTGGCCTGATGCCCTCTTGTTTTGCTTGTTTTGTCTTTCTATAAATGGTCTTCGTTCTATACATGCAACGTGCTTTAAATGCTTTGTGGTTTGATTCTGTAAGTTCAGTTATTTGTGATATTGAAAAAATAAGTCAAGTCATAAATATTTATTATATTAGTTAAACAAACTACTTTTAAAGGTGCACTCGTGCAAAGTTTATTCACGATCTTGTTGGGCTGTCACTAATGTTTTGGTAATCAAGTAATCGTTGATTATTTTGGCGATTAATCAGATGTTTTTTGTGGCAAAAATAGACCCAAGCAAACAATTGCCTTTAAAATGACTTAAAATACATGTATAATAACAATGAGGCAATACTATTTGGTATTATAAGCAAGTGATCATATGCCTGTGAACATACTCTTACATACTTGTGAACATTTTGTAACAAATGTCTGTAGGTGCCTAGTGTTGTTGCACTTTACAGCAGATGAAATCCTTGCTAAAATTGGCCAAGGGACATTAAGGCCAAATGTTCAACTTTATCTTTAATTGGTTTGTTAAATTTTTATGATAGAAAAATGCTACAGCCGCTGTAATTTCTTGAACAAGAATATGTGGACATCAAAACGTGCAGAAGAGTAGGGGTTTAAACTTTTTTATTCTTGATGAACAGTTTGCATTTTAGAAACATACTGATGTATGTATTCTCCTGTTTTGGTGTACCTTACAAATCTTGGGTTCTGAAGCAACCCAAACACATGATGGGATATGTAGAGATGGAGTTTGAGATGCGCTCCATGCATGTAGGCTAAATGATAACAGTTCATGTGGATCAGCATTTGTGGATCTGCATTTGCATTCCGTGAAATGCTCTACTTCTGGTATTTTGTCAGTTAATTGACAAAGGTAAATTGCAATTGAGGACTTTTCTTTAAATTCAAATGATCTTCATGTTAGTCTATAGAAAAAATCAGTAGTTCAGAAAAAGGTTGTTTTATTTCGCATGTTAATCGAGTGTTGATGATGACTGATGATCTGAAAATAAGTTGATTTAAAAGAACAACTTAACTATAGTTAATAGGGATGGGCAAATGATTAATCGCGATTAATCGATCAAAAATAAAAGTTTGTGTTTACATAATATATTTGTGTGTAGTGTGTATAATTAATTTGTATATATAAATACACACACATGCATGTATACATTTACGAAATATATGCATGTATATACTTTATATATATTTATATATAATTAATATTATACATAAATATAAATATTTGATATATTAATAACACATTTTTCTTAAATATATACATGCATGTGTGGGTATTTATATATACAAATTAATTATACACACTACACACAAATATATTATGTAAAGACAAACTTTTATTTTGGATTCGATTAATCGCTATTAATCGATTGCCCATCCCTAATAGTTAACATAAAGTATAGGCTAAATGAAATGCATTCTTAAAGTTATTTTGTTTGCAGTAAATGTAAAAACTTTAAACGTAGCCTACAGAAATACACTTTTTAATAAAAAAGAACAGTAATTCAGTTGTTTTTGTACAAAATTGTTTTGATTGTTATTTTCTTAATAGTGCAAGTAATATTTATTTATTTCATTATGAAAATTGTCAAAATTAGGTATAACTGGAACATAATTTTATATTTAAAACAGAAACAGTGAGGACTTTGCCAGTTTGCCACCTCATTTCAGGACACTGCACTCAACCTAATCACAGGGCTAGTCGAATACTACTAGCTTTATTTTTAATAACCATGAACATTTTTTTCTGGCAGAATAACTTAAAGGGGTGATGAACTAAGAAATCAAATTTTACTTGAGCTTTTGACATCTAAGAGGTCATCATATTATAAAGAATATTCTGTAAGTTTCAGGACTGAAAACGTCCTTGTTAGACCAATAAAAGCTTTTATTGACACTAGGCTCAGAAAACCGCTCGTTTTTCAAAGTGGAGAACTGACGTCAAAGAGGATAAAACACCACCCCGCAGAAGATGATCAATGCCTACTATACTTTTGACAACACTCATGTGTTCCAAGTCAAAATTCCATAGGCAAAAAGTAACCAAATGCTCCTTTAACCATATGGTCACACTGTGGTTTGATCAAAAGTTCAGAGCAACGGTAGCTTGTTACATGGTTGTTTTCCACTCTGCTCGTGTGTAGGTGGTGCAACCCTGGAGGACCACCATCAGGAGGTGCTATCCCTGTACAGAGACTATGGTTTTCAGGGTCTGATTGCACAGGACTCCGAGTTTGCGCTATGCAACGTTCCAGCCTATTTCAGCTCCCACGCTCTCAAGCTCTCCTGGAATGGCAAGAATCTGACCACTCACCAGTACCTGCTATCAGAAGCGGCTCGCCAGCTCGGCCTCAAGACCCAGCACCTGCCAATCTTTGCTGCTCTTCTTGGTAAGGAACACTGCAGTTTTATTGTTTCCTGGCATGTGACTTTATTTTTAACTATTATCTTCTTCATCAAAATCAGGTAACCACATTCTGCCAGATGAAGACTTGGCTGCCTTTCATTGGAGTCTTCTAGGCCCAGAACACCCTCTTGCCTCCCTCAAGGTGCTTATACAATGTCATTTCACATATTTTAAAATATTTTTCAATCTTCTGTAATTGTAATTGATAATTGACTTGTTCATCCTTAAGCATCAGATTTATCCCTATAACCCATTCTTTTAATTTCTTCTCTTGTGTAGGTAAGGGCTCATCAGTTAGTCCTCCCTCCTTGTGAGGTTGTTATCAAGGCTGTATCTGAGTATGTGGCATCCATCAAAGATCTTGGGAATTTAGATTCGGTGGCCAAGGATGTTTTCAAGCAGTCACAGGTGACGCATGGCTGTGTTAACTTTGTGCTACTTTTGTACACTTTTACTGTACTGTTATCTTAAAAGCTCATCCTAACATGGGGACTTCCCATTTTCTAACTTCTAGTCACGTACAGAAGACAAATTTGAGAGGTTTAAGAAGGCAGTGGAGTATTTTTCAGCGGCCAGTAAACCAAGACCTCTCTCCATGGGACCTTCCTCCTTACCTCTGTAGGTAGAATGTGGTGTTTGAAGACTATTCACTGTAGACTGCACAACCTTTTAAAAAGTTTGGAGTCAGTATGGGTACAACAGGGATGCATTAAATTGAACAAAAGTGACAGTAATTTTAATACATGCTCTTTTGAACATTCGATTTATCAGAGATTCAAGAAAAATGAGCTTTTCAAAAATATTAAGCAGCACATCTTTTTCAACATTAATAATAAGAAGAATTGTGTATTGAGCAATGAATTAGCATTTTAGAATATATGTAATGGCTAATGGTTGCTGAAGATATATTCTAATAGAAAAGTTGTTATAATAATATTTCACAATATTGCTTTTTTACTTGGTGATCAAAAGAGACTTCTTTATAAAAATATATTACAGACCTCAAAGCTTTTGAACTATAGTATGTTTAGTTTCCACTGTTTAGCTTTCAGCAGCCTTAAGATATAAGCTCTGACATCATATACTCATACAATGTTAATTTGTTTTCTCTTGACTCTTCTCAGTTCCAGGCTTTGGGCTTAATCGAATTTGGCAGTACTCTCTGGCCACATGGGGGCGATGCAGCCTCTAAAAGCTCAGGTAATTATTTACTGTACAGTAACATAACATAAAAGGTCTTTAATGTCGTGGTTTGCAACATTGCTGTCAAAGAAAACTAAAATTGACACATTTTTTTAGTACTTGTTTTCCACCAAAATAAAAGCTTACGGGGTTATCTATTGCATGTAAAGAAATTTGAAATTATTGTATTTTTTATACAATATATGGCTATTGCTGCCATAGGAATATTATTTTTATTAGTAAGAGAAGTATTATGCATTGTAATCTAGACACTATATCACAACTAAAAGAGGTTTGAGTCCCCTTTAAAGTTCAGGTCAATGGACAGACTTTTCTCTTATTTAAATTTAGGTTAGAGCTCTTAATTTTGAACTCTCAAAGTGCTTCAGATTTATGCCCCTGAACAGATTCACAAAATCCTGTGGGAAAACACTTCAGATGTTTAGTGCTTCAAATAATATTTATTTTCCAGAAACAGATTTCAGCAAGTCACTTTTTGCTGTTCTCCACAGTTTGGCCCACCCCAGGTGTCAGGTGTTAAGGTGCCTTATCCAGGTGGGCTCTACGGACCCAGCCCTGTAACTCGTGTCCAGCCCTTTCATGCCAGAACCCAACTCAGCCTCTGCAGGACTGTAATGATTCACTGAGTTGGGAAAATGGTGCTTTGCCTGATTGGTCTGCTCCATATGATTCCTCTTGAAGATGGCAAATCAGAGCCCAATCATCACACTGCTGCTCCCACCGGCCCCTCCCCCTCGTACTAGTTGTCTTCAGATGGGGAGGAGCATAATGACACCAGCACCAAGTGAGTCCACTGTAGTGTGGAATTCTGTTCATTGTGTTGTACCTGTGTAACTCAGCAATCTAGTATTCAGAGCAAAATAAATATAATTTTTTTTGTCGTAGTCATTTGGCTGACAAGTCCACAAGATGGGAAGATCCCAGTGGACGAGGTCGGGAGTGGCTCTGGGGACGGCCACCATGGTAACGGAAGTGGGCCGTCCATTCCATCATTGCTGTCCATGCCAACACGGACTCACATGGATATCACAACACCACCCCTCCCACAGGTCAGTGCCGAGGTGCTGAGAGTGGCGGAGCACAGACACAGGAGAGGACTCATGTATCCACAGATCTACCACATCTTGACCAAGGTACTGCAGTCACACAGCATGTGCTCACAAATAAATGGCATTCTGAGAGAGTTTTTAGCCTGAGTATTTTTATTTTTTTGCTAAATATGCAATGGCACAGCCAAAAAATCTAGTCTATCTTAAAAATGAAACCTTGTGCACCTCAACTCAGTATCAATATTAATGTTTATATGACAACATGTTTGTGTATATCAAAAATTAATAATAAAACTGCAGTATATCAATTTAAATAGTAAAGTAGTATATAAATAATAATTTAATAGTTAACTAAAATTGCTGACATTTTATGATGGAAAATGCTTTGAAATATTTAAAAGAAGTTTATAATACCTTTGAGAGCTCTAATTCTCTCTCTCTCTGTCCCTTACTCTCCATTTCTTCCTTCTCTTATTTTCTGTCGCCTCCCAGGGGGAAATGAAGATGCCAGTGTGTATAGAGGATGAGTGCAACCCTGACCTGCCTCCTGCTTCTCTACTTTTCCGTTCTGCCCGCCAGTATGGCTACGGGGTGCTGTTCAGCTTGGCTGAGACCCAACGGAGGCTTGAGAGACTGGCCATGCGCAAGCGTAGTCCCATTGACGGTGAGAGGCTGGGTGGGCATAATCCTTGTGTAGATGAGACTTTAGAATAGCGTTCGTGTTGTCTCAATACCAAAAAAATCAATAGCCGATATCAGTACTAGGAAAAATGTGATTCTCAATGCTTATTTCAGAACAACAGTTATATTAGTTTATATAATTAAGTAGGCCTACTTTTTAAAATAATTACAAATTTTCTGCAAAAAAATTAAAACAGCTGTATGTTAAGAATTTTTAACTAATTTAACTTCAAAACATACAAGCAAGTAGCAAATAATTAAGAGGAGCATAGAAACATAAACAAACAAACAAACAAACAAAAAGTGCTTTCAGTAGCCTATAGATTATCTGAACGTTTTCCATTCAAGAACTGTGAGTGAATTTTCTTCATCTTTAGCCTACTGTAGTTTTTTTACTATGACAACATAGACTGCTGCGGGAAATCTATTGCTGCATTCACGCACGCATCTCTTGAAATATGAGAAGTAATGTGGTTTGTCCTTTCCGTTTAATCCCTTAAGACATAACTGGCTGTGTTTAGGTAAATTTTGTACATTAAACCACGGAGACGCACAGCTGCATGCGCGAGCAGTCTACACAAACAAAGTGTGCGTGAGGATTTGAAATTGAAAGCAGTCTTCTTCCATTATAGTGAGGTTCATATTTTAAATAAGTCCACTGCATTCCAAACCACATAAATAATGACTTCATAGAGCATTCGTAAGGAAAATATACCAGATGAGCGAGACGGCACACTTCAAGTGTAACATCAAAGAAAGTGCGCGACGCGTCTCTCACACAGCGCGTACAATGAAGCCTGTGAATGTCCTTGTAATTCGCTTCAATCTTTCCGAACTTTATGAAACATTATTTTACGGAAGGTTCGAGTGGTGTGTGTAGGCCTATGTGAGGAATTGAAAGCAAGCAGAATACGTGTTTCTAAAGCAAACTCAGGGTCATCGCACATCTTGGATAAAAACTAAACTCAGAATGATCGAATTCCAGAAATCGATGATGCATCGATGGATCAATTTTCTATCTTTTTTTTTTCTCTCACCCCTACTCTCTGTGGTCATAAAAATCCCAGTCTTTGAAAAGAGTAGGGGTGTAACCTGGCATCCTGGCCAAATACAGTTAAAATAACATGATAAAATACAGTTAAGTGCAACATGTGCAGTGCAATTCTACATGAAATTATCATGAAATCACTACTGTAAAAGAATGTGGTGAATTCTTTGTACATCCATGTTTTAGTGGATTGTTACAGTATAAATGCACCCAGAAGCTTACACCTTGTGTGCATTCTGGGAGTTGTTGTCTTTCATTCCACATAAGCCAAAAATAAATTTCAGACACAGTCAGAAGATCAAAATCAATCTAAATCTAAATCTTGTTTCTGTTTGACTCTACAGTTCCCCCAGTGATTGTAAAGGAGTGGTGTGCCAGTAAAGCTAAATCTGCCCTGACCCCAGAGCTCGTTCCAGCCCTGTGTTTCCGTGAGTGGACATGTCCCAACCTGAGGCGGTTGTGGCTGGGCAGAGCCTCAGAGGACCGTAGCCGTCGTACGCGAGCCTTCTCTAGCCTGCATGCGCTCTGACTGCCCTGCCCTGCTCAACCCGACCTGTGTGCCATCTCACCTGCTGCTCATGTGCTGCGTGCTCAGGTATATAGATGTTTCTCATAGGACATTGATATGGTTCACTCCACTCTGACAGACTAGATGTAGTAGGTCAGCACTAAATCTGAGTAGATCTGGGTGTTTTTAAGAATAATGTGTGTTTACAGGTATATGATGCAGTGGCCGGGGGTCGCATTCTTCAGCGCCATGAGCTTGATGCCTTTTTGGCTCAAGCTGTGTCCAACCAGCTCTATGAGCCTGACCAACTTCAGGAACTCAAGGCAAGTTATGTTTCATTAACTGTTGTCCTGTAGTAACCACCTATTATTAGGGCAAAACTGTAGGATATTTTAAAGCTTTTCTTTTGTTGACAACAGCCGGTATATACGTGCTTCTCCTTACAATTTTAGGAAGATGGTTGCATTCACAAACGCATGTTATAAGCAACACAAATACATAAAATCTGCCAGAAATGTGTTGTTTTAATAGAAAAGCTCTGATTGGGGATTTAAAATATTGACATTTGGCAAACACAAGCATCAAGGCTCATAGTAGGGCTGTGCTCAAAATATCGATACAGCGATATATCGTCATGAACTCCTGGCGATGGCGTCTGCGATACACAGCAGCTGCCGTATCGCGTATCGATACTGTTGTGCTTTTGAATGAAGCCAATTCAGGCAGGGCTCGAATTTCGTTGCGGGTATTGCGCATAATTATTATTATTTACATACATTGCAAACATTGATTCACTTAAACTTTTATTTCGTATTTTAAAATCAAAACAGTAGTTTGAAAACGTGAGACGCAATTTCAGGAACAGCGCGAGTTCAATGGTGCTGCGTCTGCTCTCGTCTCTCAAACGGCTGCTCAAGGCAAGTATCCAGCGCTGCAGCAGCCGGTGAAACTACACGCTCGCGTCTCAGGAGTCGGAACATGAGGGAATATTCACTTGCTTAATCGGGTCAGCATTGCATCGTGACTAAAGTTTACCATTTGCGCGTCTTTAAGTCTTACCGGTTTAAATATTCAAATGACTTTAAACTGTTCAGTACTTGCGCGCTCTCTGAGAGTTGGTTTTCGCTGCGTGCATTTAGACTAGAGTCCGCCGCCTCACACACAGCTAGCGTGATTATATCGCTTTAACGGACTAAAACACGCAAAAAAATTATGTTAAATTTCGGTTCTTGGTAAGTATCCTCTAAACACAGTTGGTTATTTTGGTTATAAGCATTATCGTTTTGAGATATTCTGCTGTCACTCTCTTCTCTTTACCTTGAGCATGTCAATCAATTGTTGTTTCTGCATAAAAATCTGAAAATGTAATAATTTAAAATGATTTCAACATAGAAGAAATGACTTTGTTTGGTGCACATTTGAAAACTTAAGACCAAATTGCTGAATACTAGGTGTTGAGAAAACTATGTTAAATTTAAGTTGTTACCGTTTTTGTTTTTATGGAATGATTTAAGTTGTTTAGTCATTGAGCAGTGTAGACATGCTTCAGTGTCACTATAATTGCCATTTCAGATACTGAGGCAGACTTTAAGGAAGAGCCATTCTCAGCATTTTTATTTAACTAATTTTTTTATGACAAAAAATAAATTGTTTTTCAGTTATCACAACTGTTGTAGCACTGTTACTAAACTCAGCTCAAAATAAATTCCAAATTGATCTGTATCGTGATGCGTATCGATATCGTGGCTTTAGTATCGTGATGCGTATCGTATCGTGACATTGTTGGTGATACACAGCCCTAGCTCATAGTAGGGGCTTGTTAAAAACAGTCTATTTATTAAACAGTCTATTTATGTAATATTTTGTCTCCTTTTATTCAACAAAAACAAAGATATTTTGTTTGTTTTTATCTACGTTTTAGTCTCTTCTTTTTCATCAACGTTATTCGTGTTGCTATACCGTGAAACTTCAAATAATAGAGTTCCAAATAGACGCCTGTCTCTTTTACACGTCTGGTGTGGCTACAGGTTTGGATAAAGGCCTGGTCTGTTTTTTAGTTTCACGTTGTATTTAATCTTCTAAAACCCGTCAGATCGTCTGTTTAAGCCAGTTCTATGGTGCAGATCTATGGAGCCTTGCGCATCAGAAGTTGTTTTACAGGGTAGGCTTCATTCTTTCTTGTTGATGTGTTTCGGGCAACAAATTCATAAGCTCGAAGTATATTACTGGTAACTGACAGACTCGAGGTATCTGACAGCCGGACTCTCACTTTGTCAGTTTATGGCTAGCAATATTGTTACGTTTAAGGACATTATGGAATTAAGATCATGTCTACTAAGTTATGATTGTACTGTACAATTAATTACAATCGTTGCTAGGTCTGCAGTCTGAACACACTTAACCTCGGAGCATTCGTTAACTGAATGATTTGAGAATATCACCTGAAAATCCAATAACATCAGCAATTTTCATTCAACCAGCTGATTTCTGTAAATGAATGTATTTCAGCACAGGGTGAAGTCAGTATATACTAGGGCTGGACCAGAATATTCGAATATTCGTTCGGTGGGTTGGTATACGATTTAAAATTGTGACATTCGAATAATTGTTTTGTTTTTTGTGCACACCTGGCATCCCATTCGAAGCGGTTTTCATTTCACGCTCTGAATATGTTTTACAGTATCAAATCTGGTGAAATATAATACTTAACATAAAACTTCGTTATAGCTATTTACGTAATAAATATATTTGCTAAAAGTGTTCCTGCAACGGGAGTATTCTCTGGCTTCGAGCGCAGAACAGTGGAGAAAACTGGCCTACACTCAATGTACAACATCAACACTAAATTAAAGGCCTGTCTCAAATACAAGGCGGTGCACTTCAGCGATTTGGTAAAATAAAAGCCTGGGCTATTATTTGAAGTTTTACGGTAGTCACAGTTATCGTTTAATGACGTTGTTGTCTCGTCACCTTGTCTTGGTCATGGAAAAATGTCTGGTAACGAACAATTTTCGTCATAGATTTCATTAACGAAATTAACACTAGTGTAGAGCAGCATTTACTGCAAACCGAGCCATTCTGACACATAGCTGTGTTTCAGACTGAAACACCCAGCCCATATATTTATTTCCAAAGTCAAATTGTGAATTCGGTTTTATTTTAATTAATCTTACAGCCTTACCAAAAATTGACTTTGCTTTATTACTTGGGCGGATGTATTTAATTTCAATTATTTAATTTATTCTATGAATGTAAAAATATGTTTAAAAATAAATATTGTATGTTGGTATGTTCAGTAAAAAGACTTAAAAACCAGCATGACATTTTCTTCAGAGAACAGTTCAAAATGTATGTTTTGTTTAGTTTAAAGTGCATCAAGTAACGGCCATTCTTGACCTTGAATCATGTTTCTAATTAAATATTTACTTTTTGTTAAAGTGAAATTGTTAAAGACTGATGGATAGAGAGCTGTGGTTTGAGACTAAAGCACATTTGCATGTGTTTTCATGTTCTTATATAACGGTAAAGACTCAGATTACAGTAAAGGCTGTGGGAGGAGGGATTGAATTAAACACTGCACACAACATACCCTTTGCACTCTTTATCTTTGTATCTTCCATGCTTTATTAAATGTTTGTTCACAACAATTTTGACCGTTTTTTCTATTCGCTTTTTTTGCCTTGAGGCAACACTTGTTGTAAATAAGGACTCAATAGCTTAGCTCAACTTCAATAGTATGTCACATAAAGCAAAATGTTCAAGGCATTGCATTTCTTTAAAATGGATGCTGTCTTTCAACTGTCAGGCTGTCAATAATCTGTTTTGAAAGAGCTCTGTGAAATCTGAAATGACACGCTTCTGTGACATTTACCAGGCTGATGCCAAGCATGCCGCCGGATCATATTTCTTCTCTTTGACATTGACACCAGGTGGAGAAGGTGGATAACCGTGGGGTGCAGCTGGCCTCTCTGTTCATGAGCGGAGTGGACACTGCCCTGTTTGTGAATGATGTATGTGGACAGCCCCTGCCATGGGACCACTGCTGCCCTTGGGGCTTTTTTGATGGGAAGTTGTTCCAGAGCAAGCTAGCTAAAGCCACCAGAGACAGAGCCTCCTTACTTGATATGTGTGAAGGCCAGGTAACAAACGTATATATGTGCAAGTGCAGCTGTTTAATATTCCACAATATTTCAGTTTTAAATGTTTTTGACACTATCCATGCAGGAGGAACTGGTTTCAAGGGTGGAGAAGATGCGCCAAGCCATTCTGGAAGGCATCAACCTGTCCCGGCCGCCACCTCCACCTCCACCACTGCCACCCCCTGCATTCCTTCCCCCTTCCATGGTGCCCCCTTTTACCCGATGCATCCTCTTTATCCGCCTCGCCCATTAGGCTCCATGCCTCCTCACCATCACCACCAGCACCGGCCCAGGGCCTTCCCAGGTTAGACCTTCCTCTTAATTAGCACATTTATATTTACATTTTCTTTACTGCCCTTTGGGTGTCACTTAGTAATTGTCTGTAATTCTTTTAGGAATCCAGTCTATACCTCCACAGGGTGGCAAGCTGGAAATAGCTGGCATGGTTGTTGGTCAGTGGGCTGGGAACAAGCCAATCCGTGGCAGAGGGGGGTTTAATATGCAGGTGGTGTCAGTAGGAGGGAAAGGGTGAGTCCATTCTTTGTCATAAAATAGTGGCCATTTGGCAGATTATTTATGGAAAAATGACAAAGCCTCATAACATATAACTTGCTTGTGAATGAAAGAATAAAAGAACTTGCTCTTTTATACTTTGGTTAACATTAATAACGGACAGCAGCAGGTTTATTAGGCTGCTGTCACTTCAATACCTGACACACATTCGATTTACTCATAACTCTTTGTTCATTTAACACTTTTAGACTCATTTAAGACTACTTACGAGGATACTCGACCAAATTTTGACGCTTTTGTCCAATTAAGTTTGGAAGAGAACTCGTCACTGGCCCACTGTCTTAATCGGCATTCTGTGCACGCCTTTCAGGTGTTTATGGGCGGTGACGCTACACATTTCGTTCCATTGACTTCCAATCATACATATGTGAATGCATCAGACCGCAAACCAATGCGCATGCAAAAAGTTTAGCATTTCACTGTGTTCCGAAGTTCAAGTTTGTTTGGTGAATTCTGTGCTGCGAATTCACATCATGTGAAGACATGTAACAAGTAGAAGATCGATACATCACTGCAGTAAAGTCAAGTAGATTGTACTTTTGAGTGAATTACTATTTGTTATGTTAAATTGATGTTTATAACAAAGACGCTTCAAAGCATGACATCATATCAGGACAGTTAGAGTGTCTGAAGAAATTTGTCCTGCTTCACAGAATGAATAACGTCATTATATACTGTAGCGCAGCCAAAGGATGACAGAAAGAAATGGATGCTGCGTTTATTGCGTTAAATATTTGTAGTGGGTTATACTAAAAAAGCGTTATCACAAGATTAACATGTTAATTTTGACAGCCCTAATTTATAATATAATTTATATTTAATAAATGTGAATAAAAATGTGCTGTGTTTACATTTGTAATATAAGCACAAACATAATTTGTGACCCGTGCTGGCAAAAGGAGTAGCAATGAGCAGCTAATTTAAAAAAAAAAAAAAAAAAAATGTCACATTCTGTACTAAAAAACTTTCAAAATGATGTATGATTTGTTTTGAGTTTGGGTCCTATTTTAACGATCTAAGCGCATGGTCTAAATGCACTTGAAAATGACGCTGTGACGTGTTTTTTGCTAGTTTTAGCCCGACACAGTTATCATTTTCACGTCCTGCGCCACGTTGTTTAAATGGCGAATACATATGCACTCATCTGTTCGACCATGAAATTGTTTTCGCTGGTCTGAAAACGAGGTGTGTTGGGATTCAGACGCACCCTAAGTGCGAGTGTATTTGTTATAGTTGCATTTTTTCTCATGTATATTTGATTTTTCAGTGCTTGATTTTACTTTAATATACAATATTAGCAGGCATATTGGTTATTAGCATTAAAAATACTGCCAAAATATTGTTGCATTCCTAACACACATGTATATAAAACCTCTGCTCTTTTTCTTCTATTGTTTCTTATTTCTCAGAAGGGGTAAAGAATTGACAGTGAAAGCAAGGGGAGGGAAGAAAGTGACAACCAACAGAACACAGGTCAGTCCGACATACATATATTTTGCTCTATAAACGCACAGTATTCATTTTGACATTGTTTAGCGATGAGATGGAGTTTGATTTGCTTCCTTTCCCAATGTTTCTCGTAGACTTTGTCCTCCTCACCTCCCTCCTCCAGCCCCCAAAGCTCACCGAGGACGTTAAAGCGGTGGGACGGCCCATGGAGGGAACGGGGTCTCCTTCACAGCAGCTGAACGGCAGCTCTTCAGGAAGCGCCACTGGTCAAGCCCTTGACCTGCCACCACTGGCCCAGCCAATCCAGTGTGCCTTAGCCAGCAGAGACAACCAGTCAGAAGGTGGGGTGGAGGTAGAGGCCCCTTGTTGCCTTGACGACTGCCCATCAGATGGTGCACTACAGAAAGAGGAGTAATTACATCCCAAAATGTAATAAGAATGAGAGAGTGAGAGAGGGAATGATTTAAGGTCGACTGCCTTTTCCTTGCAAAATTTAATATTTAGGGCACAGTAGCCACTTTGTGTTGTCATGGTATAATTTATGATGCTGCACATGCTGGAAACGACAGATGGACAGTGTCAGGAATGCGGTCTATGTGTCTCCTTAAGAGCCGGGTCTGGTTTACAACTGAGCTTGTTTAAATCACAACCCTCGATTGCACATCACCCTGAATTTTCGGATTCTGGGACCTCATCCTTTCCGCTGGCCCATCACTGTTGTAGCATAGTGAAAAGCTCTCGAGTGTTTTTATTTTGACACAGTTTTCTTTTCAGACCGTAGTACATTAAATGATGGCCTAAAATGGCTACGAAAAGCCCCGTAATGCCCAAAGTATATTTGAAAATTGACCTACTCAACAGTTGCACGTGTCATTTGCACAAGTTTCCACCACACAGCAAAGAATTACACTATTTGTTCTGCAGTGTCTGCAGTGTACCACATAGGCAAGGATTCAAAGTCAACACTGCCCTGAATATAGTAGACGAGTGGAAACCGTCGGAGAACGCGGGTTGGATTTGTATGTCACAGTGTGCATTCACACACACATGGTAGTCCCTTTGTTTTGTTTTTGTATATTATCTTATCAAAAAGTGATTTGCATGTGGAGAAGTTGCAATTGTCTTCAGCGGCAGGGGCCACAGGCGGCCCGAGTAGTCCAGGCCCAGAGAGACATGTTTGAGTAAGGATGAGCGAGAGGAAGGGAAAGAGTTGTACAGGTTACACTCAGCATCACTCTGTTGCTTTATCTATCTCACATGTTGACAATCTTCTTTTTAGGCCCACAACCCACTGAAGAGTCACAGAATAGTTCTAAATGAGCACCTTACGGCTGAAAATATACATATGCAAATTCCTCCCCTCCTTTGATTGTATTGTAACGTAGAGCACTTAAAAAAAAAGCACTTGTTATTTAGGATAGTACTTTGCTATATGGAGAGACCGTAATTTGGTTAATTGGTTAACTTCCTTTTAATGAGCAGCAGACCTGAAGTCATTCCTTTCAACAGTTTAACTGTCCAAATACACTTTTACCTTGCGTGTTGTTTACCAGTATGACGTACAAATCAACACCAACCCATTTGAATGTGAGAACGGAGTGCATTGTAGTCTGCGCTTTGTTTTAAAACTGAAAACACACTGGGTTGTCCTCGAACCAGGATAAAGAAAAATCGAGGCCTCTGCCAGAATTAGGGATGTGTTCGGATTGAACCGTGATACTGTTTGACATCCCAGCCGTTTGTATATAGACCCAAATGTACGTAATCCTGTAACGCCATGACGCGATTTACGGGAGTGATTTTATCAGTGGTCGAGAATGCACACAGTCCCTGCCATTTGACATCTCTCAGCTTCACACCGTTCTTTTCATTCTCTCGTTGTTGACGTCTCCCTTGTGCATGTGTACCATGTGGATGCTTTTTTGTACATGTGCATTCTCCCACCATGGCTAAAATCATTGCAATTTTGTCTCTCTGCAAAGTAATTATTGAACAAACCTTAGGATCATCTTTTATCGTGACAGTCATTTAAAAACAAATCAGAGTCTGTAGTTCTCCAGACCGTTTCATGATCTGTCTCGTCTCGTTTTTGTGACAGTCCTATGAACTCATGCACTTCTGTGTTCAAGACAGTACTTCTATTGAGGCAAATGGGCTTTTAAGTCAAAACCTGAACGAAACGCCCTAAAGATTAAAGCTGCACTTGCCGTTATATCGACCATTTTGCATCAGATGGTTAGGAAATTAATTTTACTTACATGTTAATGTTTTAAATCCATTTTAAAAATCAAAATACTTGTTTTGTACCAATAATTTGTTGGACGAATTTAAGAATTTAAATGTAATTATCTAATACACTTGAGAGAGGCTATTGCATTTAATTATCATAGTTTAAAATCTGTACAATTGACAATGTCAAGATTACATCACTGCTTTCTATTGAAGTTTTATGATGCACCTTATTTTGTTAAAAAGTTAATATTATATTTAGTGCCACTAAAAGTATATCGAAAGCTCTAAGTCAGATTATGGAAGACACCCATTATTATAGTTATGCGACTATGTATATTTGAGGAACCCAGACAGATCAGCCCATCAGAAATATTACAATTACCTGAAGCATGCATTATGAATGCATTTTGCTATGGTCAAAATGAGTAAAAAAGAAAAAAAAAAAGACGGTGATATATCGATGTCAGACAATACTGGACATCCCGGACAGACTAAACCAAGAAGAATCTTGACCGTAGTGTGACAGGGAGTATTTGTGAACTTATATGCTAAACGGTCATGTGCGCTAGAGCATTTAAACCTCAACCTTAGGTTGTCACGTTTTATTACGAGTTAAGTACAGTAGTGCTAGTTTTCAAGGAAGGATCTCCAGCATGTTAGTGCATATGAACATGCAAACACACCCATTAATGGAATTTTGGTTTCTGCCGAATAACTGTAGATCCTTTTTAAAAAAATGTATTTTTCATCTGTGATTAACAGCCTTCTCAGTTAGTTGGGTTTTTTCCTCAGTGTGTTTGTCATAGAGTATCTGTAACTCCTTCACATTTAGTTTTAAGTATAATCTAAGAAAGGAACAGCATAAACCGAAATATACAGACACACCAAATAAAGATATAATCTCTCTTTCACACACACAATACCTTTTATTATACCTGTAGCGAGACGTCAGTTAGTATAAAGGAGAAGAAAAATAGTATAACGTTTTCATATTCAGATAATTAATGTATTGTCCAGTGTGTTCATTTCACTTATAATTATTTGGATACTTAAATTTGCAGTTTCAGATGCTCGGTTCCAAAGTTACCCTCTCCAAAGCTTCTCTTCTCTGTTTTAGATTGCTGCTTAAGCTCTCAATCATACATTTATAGACATTAATGCGAGTAAAATATAGATTAAGAGATATCTAGTTGATAATGTTTGATGCCCTGGAAATCAGTGAATGGCACTTTTTCACTCCAGACGTTGGTCCTGATAAAACAGATTTTTTCAGCACTCAAATCTGGTCACAAACCCCCACAGTTCTGGGTTGTATACACTTTCAAATGTTTTCCCTCTTTATTCTTGCCTTTGTTTCCCTACAGTCTTCATACTAACAGTGAGAGATTTTAACTTTTATAATTCGTCTGTAGGTAATCTTAAACGAGAGTTGGTAACATTTTCGACAGTGAACTGAGAAATTTAACCTTACCATCTTTGGTTTCTTTCAGTTGTGAAATTGTGTTTTTCTTACGTTTAAAAAAAAATGATTACAACAGCTACTCCTTTGACCGTTGCTACATTTAGTATTAAAATTTGCTTAGCGGAGATAACTAGATATTTTTTAGTGTAATGATTGCAATTTTCCTCACCTCTATTGTGTATAATATCGTTTCGAACCACTTCACCATCATGATGTAATTTGTTACTTGCGTAAATAACCCATTACTTTGTTTTAAGCATTGAAGCATTTACACTCTTTAAAATTGTTACGAGCTGAATTATTTCGAGTAAATCTAATTTTGCTTCCTTGCACACAAAGCAGACTAATATACATCTGTGCGACATTAATTTTCAACCAAAGTAAATTTCTGGAACCTACTTCCAGTATATAGTTAACAGTCTTTGATTCTCTTTCTGGATCCTGTATATATGATTATACAGCTACGTGTTTTCAGTAATTGAGATATTAGAGTACGTAAAGGGTCCGTAATCCGATTCTAAATGAAGAAAAAATGTGATGTTTTCATCTTTTGGTGAAAAGTGGCTAAATCTTGTATCGTCCAGTTTCATTGCTAAAATACAATTTCTTTTTTCCTCTCAAGTGGAGCTTAGCGATTAACCCTAGAAAACTTTAGCTCCCATGCACATGTGTTGTCCCTCTGAAAAATGTAGCTTCAGTGTAGTCATGGATAGGTTAAGTTTGAACACATACTGTAACCATGCACACATGCGCGCCTACACACACACACACACAGCTATTTTGGTAAAGAGTTTTGCCTGTGCATTCCTGTAGATTTGTGTCTGGACCTCAACGATCTGACTCTTGCTTTATAACTGTTTCCCCTGTATCCTGGCTCAGTAGCCCTTCACTCCACAGGACCACTGGTGTGGTTTCAATCCTAGTCTGATAACAGCAATGTGTTGTGTACAGTGGCCCACTGACATCCTACATTTCCTAGAAGTATGTAGTAGCCTCTATATCTTGTCCCAATTGCTTTATAGCATGTGCCCCCAAGACTCAACGTCTCAACTCGAGACATCCATTCGAGGCAACACATTCTGTCGTTTGTGCTTGGAAAACTGATCCACTCATCAACACACAATCGCATTGATGCATGCATCAAAAGCTCCAAAAAACTTGTGAAGTGAAAGGGTAAAGTTCATTATTATTATTGCTGTTATGGTTATGATCGTTATTAACAATTTCTTATTTTTAGTATAAAGAAAGCACCTGATTGTTTTGGAAAGAAACTTTTCTTTTTAATTTGTCTTGCTGTTGTGGTCTGATTTCACAATGGATTGGGAGAAAGCCAAAAGGCTTAAAGAGAGAGAGAGAGAGGGAGAGAGAGAGAGAAAGTCAAAGTTGGCAGTCATGTTTGTATGGTTGGGAAATGACTTACAGTGCTGAAATAAAATTTATTCTTTTAGTAAAAAGGAGTTGGGTGTTATTTTCCTGTTTTTTGTTTTTGTAAAAGACTACTCGAAGAACCCGCTGCTATACTGCCATGTTCTAAATGAGAGGTTAAAGGGTTAGTTCACCCAAAAATGAATATTCTGTCAGTATTTACCCACCCTCATGTTGTTCCAACCCCGTAAGACCTTCGTTCATCTTCGGAACACAAATTACAGGGTATCCGTGGGGTATTAAAAGGTATTAAAAAGTGCTAAATCAAAATAGTCAAATTTAAGGCCATTAAAAGTGTGAAATGTAGTCTGAGAGGTATTATTTTTTGAAAATTAGGTATTATTTTTTTCAGACTATCAGGTGTCCTATTCTGTGTTTGCGTTAGTCCGTTTAAATATGGGGTTTAGCTTATCTGGGCACAATCAAAGTTCTTTCGTCTCCGTCTATGTTTGATGCTGACGTCATATTCAGTGGTCGTTCGACATCATCTGTTAACACTGAGTGCTCAACAGAAGTGGCTGGCTTACGTTTTATTCTTAGACTTGCTTCAAGGCATATCTTCAACGACTGGACAACCATCGTCGTCTTTATGGGCAAATTTGACCTGCAGTTCCTCACAGTGAGTGGCAAAAAGACCTGACCGGCTGTATAAGTTTTCAGCATGAATGCCGCGAAAAACAAACACTTTTGCCACTCAGTCAGGTTGAGGGGGTTGTACCGTCGGGAAAGTGACGTCAATGCATTCCCTCTTGTTTGGTGTGTAAAAAAACATCAATGTCAACTGGATGGGAGCTAATGCACTTCGGTCGCATATGCAATCCACTGAAACATAAAAATGGAATGCGATGCTCTATTCATTTTCGTATGTTCTAAATGTCAACATCTGTCTAATAGAAAGGTCGCTTGTTAACACTTGCAATTGAATGTCGTGAATGGTTTTAAAAAAATCTGAAGGTAGTAAAAAAGGTATTAAAAAGTAGTAAATTTAACTATATACCCTGAATTAAAGATATTTTTGATGAAATGTGAGAGCTGTCTCACTTCTCCATACTAGTATATAGGCTTCTTGAGGGATTGAAACTTGCTGGCCTCAAAAAGTTATTAAAGACATTGTTAAAAATAGTACATGTGACTTAAGTTTATTGAGAATACTTTTTGTGTCGCAAAAACAACAACAAAATAATCGAACTTTATTTCAACTATTCATTTACTTCTCTGCCTTTACTCAGGTTACTAGTTTAATAAAGTAAGCTTCTGTTATTGTTATTGATGCTAATGTTACTTGTTTTTATCTAGCGCATTTGCATTATTGTAAAGTGTTACTTAACAAAATTACTAAAATGTATTATTAAAATGAATAAAATTATAACTTTTTGCTATAAATATTTTGACCTTATTAACTTTATTAGGCTACTGGACGTTAAGCCTATGTTACTTTTTTACTAAACATCGTGTAATGTCATGAACTGAAGCACAAAAAAATTTACAGCATAATGCAGCTCATTTTCAAAACGATTTTTTTTATTTAGCTTGAGAAAGTCCCATTTATTAACATATAAACACTTTGATAAAATTTTTCAAATGTAGGCTACTTTTAACTTGGCTAAATAACCATTTAAAAATGGGAAGCAACCTTCCTCTGTGAAATGGCAACAAATAGAATTTTCTTCCGTGCAAGTTTTGACATATGACAACCATTAGTTGTTAATTGCACACTTTCTATTCCATTAAATGACCTGAATCGTGAACTGAGAGGACGGCGGATCGTTACACATCACTCAAGGGGCAGGTCACCTCAGGGGTAGATCTGCGCGCCTGCAGCCAGTGTCTCTCACTCTGCTCTTCTGCTGATGTAAGATGGCTGGCATCATGTACAGTCGCTGATCTCAGGTGAGCGAAACACCACGTTCCTTCTTTTTAAATTGGTATTGCCGCAGTCACTGCGAACACGGGTGCAGAAATTTTACATTCTGTCTTACATCTGCATGGATACATTTCCGTATAATATTATGACTTGGGTTATTTTAGCATGCAATTTATTGATTATCAAACCGTGGGCACTAGTGAGGCAACCGCCATTTTTCGTATTTGATGGCTTTAGTAATATTCAGAGTATATGATCATCTTAATATCATGTGAAAGGCGAAGTAGAGCGTGCATGCAGATATTCACTGAAAAATTACACAATGCTCAATTTAAGCGGTAAGTCAGTCTAGTTAGGGTGTCGATCTGTGATTTGTAAAGCTGAATTTCTCTCGATAAGACACTGATAATCATAAAACACTGATAATTCGCACGCGTGTCTCTGCTTGTCATGATAAAGTTAATCTGGGGGCCAGACAGTCTACCGATCAGATCAACCGATCAAACACTGATGGGATTCAAACACACCAGACTGACATGTATTAGATTATCACGCCTCTGCCAGCTGTTAACGTTAATTACTTAGACAGAAGTACTGAGCTAGGATAGATGGTTTGCAATAATAATAATAATAATAACGGTATACCAGAACAGTCATCATCACCTCTAACATTCCGTTTACATGCAGTCTATTTTAATGCTCTCTTGAAATGTGCATGAGTGGGAATCACATCCCTGCTGGAAAATCCAGTTTAAGATGGTAACGTTAGATGAGTTTGCTTTGGAGCATGACTGTTTGATTCTAGCTGATCATCATGGACCAGCAACAAACAGAGTTTTGTTGAGAAACAAGCTACCATGTTCCAAAATGTAACGTTAGCCTTCAGCTTTATCTGGATTTTCCAGCAGGGATATTAATAATGACTACTGTCTACTGTACAAGTGTATGTGCGTCTATGCTGTATTGAATGTGGCAATAAAATCTTCCATACGGGTAGATTCATTGCTTAATTTCACTCAAGGACCAGTCCTAATACATCTAGACACTGCTATTATTGCATCATCTTTACTAATATTGGTGCATAATGCATATTATTACAAGGGTTGCAGTCATACAGTGAAATATTATTTTGTGAAATTATGAATTATAAATTACAATGAAAATATATAATGCATAATAACAATATTATAAAGCATAGCATAATATAATTTTCAGTATTCATTATTTTTTGCCATTGCTCTATAAGTGGCAATGCATTTATTACATCAAATGCTGTGGAGCACCAGATCCTGATCCATTTTGTGTAATCTATTTGTTGTTCATGATGTATCATGACTCATATTTCAAAAGGAATATGCCAGAAGTCTGCCCACACTCCATGGTGTGGATGTTTGAGCTAGGGGTTAAAGGATGATGATGACAGCCTTCACTCTTTGATTTATGAAAATCACATTAGCAGTGGAAAAGATAGGTCATTAAATTTAGAATAAAAATAGCACAAATAAGCTATTTATTTGTAGCGCTGACATGTCTTTCTGGCTTCTGTCTCTGCCCGCAGGGTTTCAGGCAGAGGAGCTACTGCATGGGGGCTGTGGAATGAGGTAGTAGTTTGCAGAGTTTGGGATCACACCAGATCTGGAGATAACTATACAGCCTACTGTCTCTCTCACAGCTGCTCCCTCATATTAGATGCACTAATGATGGTCCTTCATTTGTGGATGGCTGAATTTACGTATCTTTGTACTGTGTGCTTCTTCTGAGAGTTTAAATTGTGGATCGTTGGTGATTGTCTCACTGTACAAACTTCACAATACCTTAAAGTCGGCATGAAATGAAAGTTATGATAGATTTTCCCCCAATATGGATTTAAAAAAATAATGATGTGCATGGATGAATCGTTTATAATAAGTACTGCATTTCCATAAAGAAAAAATAAGACTTGTGAGTTTTGATTTCATGGTGACTTTAACCCCGCAAATAAAAATATTGATGGTAATAACTGAAGTTCTTAATTTATTTCATACTTGTCTTTATTTATTGGTTACAGAGGTGTAAATTGGAGGTCAGAAATCGGACTGACACTATCATCATTATCCAATATGCTATAGAAAAAAAGTTTCTCTCTCTTGCAAACTCTGGATTCTTATAGAGGGCCATGGGACTTGGACCTGAGTGCAAAATGTAGCTCTAGACCCTTCCAAGAGCTGAGATATTTGTAATGGCATAAATGCTATGTAGACCTCAATACTCAGCTCTGGAAGGGTCTAGAGACTCAATTTTGGCACTCAGGTCTAAGTCTCATGGCCCTCTATCAGAATCCAGAGTTTTGAGAAGATTGGAGAAACTTAATTTCTCACTCTCGAAAAACAAAATTCCAAGTTTCTCATCTTCTTCAAACTCTGGATCTTATTGAGGGCCATGGGACTTAGACCTTAGCTGCCAAAATGGAAGTCTCCAGGCCCTTCCAGAGCTGAGATATTTGAGATATTCACTGAAATATTTATGACATACTGAGGTATTGAGCCATTATAAATATCTCTTAGCTCTGGAAGGGTCTAGAGCCTCCATTTTTGCACTCAGGTCTAAGTCCCATGGCCCTCTATCAGAATCCAGAGTTTCAAGAAGATTGGAGAAACTTTTTTTTTGCACAAAAAAACATAAGGGGTACCACTGTCGTTTTTTTTTTTGTGCAAAAAAAGTTTCTCCAATAACTCTGGATTCTGATAGAGGGCCATGGGACTTAGACCTGAGTGCAAAATGAGGCTCTAGACCCTTCCAGAGCTGAGATATTGAAGATATTTATAATGGCTCAATATTTCAGTATGTCATAAAATATCTCAATATCTCAGCTCTGGAAGGGTCTAGAGCCTCCATTTTTGCACTCAGGTCTCAGTCCCATGGCCCTCTAATCAGAATCCAGAGTTTCAAGAAGATTGGAGAAACTTTTTCTTTTGCACAAAAAAACCATAAGGGGTACCCCTTATGTTTTTTTTTTGTGTGAAAAAAAAGTTTCTCCAATCTTCTTGAAACTCTGGATTCTGATTAGAGGGCCATGGGACTTAGACTGAGTGCAAAAATGGAGGCTCTAGACCCTTCCAGAGCTGAGATATTGAGATATTTATAATGGCTGAATATTTTCAGTATGTCATAAATATCTCAATATCTTAGCTCTGGAAGGGTCTACAGCCTCCATTTTTGCACTCAGGTCTCAGTCCCATGGCCCTCAATCAAGAATCCAGAAGTTTCAAGAAGATTGAGAAACTTTCTTTCGCACAAAAAAACCATAAGGGGTACCCCTTATGTTGTTTTTTTTTTGTGCGGAAAAAGTTGCTCCAATCTTCTTGGAGACTCCACTCGGAACGCTTCTCCCTCTTCGCGAGCTCGGAACGTCAATGACGCCGTGATCATCGGCACATCCATGGTCCGTCATGTCCGCGCTACTTCGGGTAAAGGTACATGTACCCACACACTGTTTCCCTCGGTGCCCGTGTTCCTGATATCGCCGCTCAAGTTCCCGAGATCGTGGGCGGTGACACACGCATCGGAGCTGTTGTGCTGGAAGCGGAGCGAATGACATCAGGCAACGGCAGACTCGAGGTTCTGAAGAAGGACTACATGAGCCTGATTCGAGACGGTACGCACCACAGCGCCTAAAGCAACGATCATCGTGGTCCGGACCGCTTCCCACGTACAGACAAGGACAGGAAAGGTTCAGTAGACTTTTGCGCAATGAATGGTTGATGTTAATGTGTAATGAACAGAAACTGCTCTTTGTAAATAATTGGCATCTGTTTTGGGAGCGACCCAGGCTGTACTGGGCAGACGCACTCCACCCCAGCAGAATCGGAGCGGCTGTTCTGTCGGACAACATCTCCTGAGACGTTACGCACCAGATGACTGGTAAGTCAAAGTCCAAATCGCAGCCTCTGTTGTCCAAACTTAACTAATATGCATAGTGTGGGGCGTTATATAGAAACTGTCTATTCCTTCGTTAGTGAAGCCAAACAATAAATCTGGTGCAGGATCTAGCAAAAATCTAATTGTAATTAAACCAGAAAATCTAAATATCAGTGAACAAAAACAATTTTTAAAGCTAGGTCTTTCTAAACATTAGATCGCTCTACACCTAAAGCAGTTATTGTAAATGAAATGGTCACAGATAATAATTTTGATGTTCTGTGCCTTACTGAAACCTGGCTTAAACCAAATGAGTATTTTGGTCTAAATGAGTCTAGTCCACCAGGATACTGTTATAAGCATGAGCCTTGTCTGATTGTGTTGCGCGCGCGTGTTGCGTCAATTTATAAAGATATTTTTAATGTTATTCATAAAACAGGTCACAAGTTTAATTCTTTTGAAGTACTTGTGCTAAATGTTACGCTCTTAGATGTAAGAAAAAATCTATATTATCTCTAGCCTTGGCTACTGTATATAGAATCTTCAGGGCCATATGCTGAATTCCTAAAGGAGTTTGCAGACTTTCTCTTGGATCTATTGGTGAATGTCCAAAAAGCAATAATTGTTGGAGATTTTAACATACACTGTAAATAATACAAATGATGCTTTAGGGCTGCTTACAGACTTATTAAACTCCTT
>JAQIUQ010006050.1:0-16364 GCA_030378365.1 Hybognathus amarus | reverse complement strand
TTTATTTTTTAAAGTTCAGCAGAATTCAGTTACAGCTCTTTCAGTCTTAGACATATTTGACATGGTTTAGCAGGTTATACTAGAAAAATGCAATTGCTAAAGTAAGAGTAAGTGGCCAGGTCTTGAACATATAAAATCCCATTTTTTGGTAACCCAAACCATTAAAGAGCCATTAGTGGTGGGTTGAGACTCAGGGTTAAACTCACTGTGAGTTACTCTCAGACAACACATAAGGTCAACTTCTGGGAAACACACAGCAAAGGGAAAAACACAGTCATTCCTAGACATATGAGACTACCCGTTTCCTCATGTAATTCTGACAGGGGTTTTACACACAGCATGAACCTTGACCTCCTCCTCCAACTGAATACAGTTGGGCTGCGTCCAAAATCGCCTACAATGTGAGTAGGTACTATATTTAAATAAGAACGTACTTCGTGACCGTTAAAAAAAGTACGTTCTATGTAGTATGAATACGGGTAGTATGAATGAGTCCGGACGCACTACATGTGCGATGCGCCATGTTGTTGTCGCGCTGACATACGCTGTCACAACAGTGCGAAAATTTAAAGAGCCCATTCCAGTGACTGCACCAACTTCGCGCTGTTTTTAGTTCTGCTTTCTGTTTTCATCTGCGTTTTTACGTCGTCCGAGCCGACAATCAAGAGGAGGCGTCGGTCAGCTGCTCGCAGATCACGCCTTTTGCAGAATTTCTCAAATAACATTTACCTAATAAATTTTACCTCATAAAACACACATACAACCCCTATGAACAATGACAGATGTTGATTTTTGGCAAGGAAAAAGACATTTATTTGCTTGTGATATTACCATCGATAAATAAACATGAATGAATCAATAGAGATACGCAACGTATGTCTGTGTTTCTATCTTCTAACGTTACAGCCGCGTCTCCGGTTTCCGCCATTTTCAAATATAACGACAACAACTCCTTCGTGGCATCATGGGATAGTAAAGTGTCCATCGTATGTGCGCTTCAGAATCTCGCCAGAAGAAGTAGGTAATCTTGGTACTTTTCGCCTACTGTTTTTCAAATTCTATGATTTTGGACATATGACTTGCTTGGTACAGTTTCGCATACTATAGACCTTATGTAGCCCCGCCCCTTTTCAGTGCTGCGCTCGTTGTCTTTTGCCTTCCGGTCTTGTATTTCCACAGCGATCTTTCATAGGCATGAATGAACTGCTCTGTAAAAATCTGGTTCGGACATTTGTTAAGACATTTGCTTTTACAATGCTTATGATAAACATTGCAATGCTCATGATAACTTTTGTTAACTCTACAATAAGTAAATCCACTTCACCAGCTAATTATTCCTCCAGACAGATGCCATAGAAATACAGAGCGACGGCGCCCACGTTCTCTGGTGCATAAGGTCTATATGAGTAGGGAATTCAGATTTCAGACGCAACTTTGGTCATCAGATATCATCTATATGACTGTTCAAACAAAAACACCCAGGAGCACATGAAACATTCAGCAGAGCTCGCATCATCCACATAGTCTGAATTTATAGGCTTCTCAAGACATCTAGACATTTCACTTAGTGCTACAGTCTCCTTGGCAGAAGTTCCTAAATGCAAACCAACTATAAACAGTAAGAACAGATTGAAATACAGTAGAAGCTGTGGCACAGTGGTGATGTGCCTGCTTGTGACAAGAAATTCCCTGATATTAAAAGTCTGTACTATTAAATTAATAATAAAGCACTTAAAGGGATACTCCACTTTTTTCGGAAATAGGCTAATTTTTCAACTCCCTCAGAGTTAAACCGTTGAGTTTTACCAGTTTTAATTCCATTCAGAAGATTTTCTGATATTTAGAAGAATATCAGTAACCAAACAGTTTCTGGTCTCATTGACTTCCATAGTATATACTCAGAGGTCTTCACTGGGTCCAAAAATTCATGCCCGAACCGAATGAGACCCGTAAATGCGCTACATCGAACCGACCCGGACCCGTCGTTATTTCAAAAGTTGGACCCGGACCCGTGCAGACCCGAGAAATGTACTGCCCGAACCCGACCTGGACCCGTCTATTATTTGAAAACTGGACCCGAACCCGGCAGGAAGACACAAACCCGACTGGACCCGATTGTCACATAGCCTATTATTTCACACGAAAATGCAAAAAATAAAACTTTTTGTCTTACCTAATTTTAGTAGCCGTCGTCTCACTTCCTTATAACGTGCAACCTGACTTGCTGTGATGCATTACAATCCACCGACAAGAAAGTTCTATCCATATTAGGCTATTTCTCTCGTTATTCCAAGCTTAATCCACTCATTATTTCAGCTTTAATAGTCCACTTGATGTCACGGTGATGGATGACAAATGCAACCTTGCACATGTACATTCTGACTCGAGTTAACTCGCATAATAACTTTAACTGTTTGCCCTTTTGAACTATAATAACGACGATTGCTTGTTTCTTGTTCAGCTTGATCATATCTGTGCTCTCTGCTCTTCATTGAGTCTGAATCTGACCACCAAAACTTAAAGATTAAACAAGACGGTTCATTTATATTATTATAAACATTGGAGAATATGTAAAGTGCGGTCTGGCGGAAGCTCTGCTCTGGTTGCCATAGAAACATGACACGCGCTTGAGATTTCACTCGGAGTCTCCGATCGCGCGGGTATTACACACAATGTTAAACAGACCCGGGACCCGAAGTAATAAATTCGGATCTCGACCCGGACCCGGCTGATCATTTAAAATATAGACCCGAACCCGTACGGGTCCCGGGTCGGGTCCCGGGCCGACGGGTCTCGGGTGCACTGTGAAGACCTCTAGTATATACTACCAAATATACTGTACTATGGTAGTCAATGAGACCAGAAATTGTCTTGGTTACTGATATTCTTATAAATATAAGAAAATCAGCTGAATGGATTCGAAAATGGTAAAACCCAACTGGTTTAACTCTGAGGGAGTTGTAAAATGAGCCTATTTCCAAAAATAGTGGAGTATCCCTTTAACATTAAAATCAGTATTTTCAAATACTAAGTGAAATTGTGTAATAATCTATAGCATGAAGACAGTAATTTTGAGATCTTAAAGTTTTTGCATTTAATGCTGCTATTAAATTCTTAGTGTTTTTAAAAATGAACTTTAAGTGAGCATTCGGCGAAGGCAAAAAGGAAATAAGCACGAACAATTAAATATCCAATTTCGGTCATACTGTAAAATGCACCTTTGAAGTAAAAAGGCACATAGATTAAAAGAAAAATAAATAAATAAATAAATAAAACAAATTTTATGTTACATTTTAATTTAACAATGTGGGTTCCAATGGCAAATAATAACATCACCATAAACAACATCAACCAAAATAGAAGAAAATATATTTACCCCTCAGTGTCACACCCTCACTGAAAGCATTCGTCTTCACTTCTCTTTTTTCTACCCTTAACCATGTTTTCTATTTTTGTCTTTCTTACTAGAATGTTGTTGTTGTTTTTTTTCTAAATGTTTTGCTTGGTCTTCTGACTCTTTGACTTTGAATTTTGCTACATCATTTAGTCACCTTGCTACTCACCCTAAACAACGCCTTGCATTTCCTGCTCTCTCCTTGAGAGACAATTTCTCTCACAATTTCAGCTTTTCAAACTATACTGCTAATATAAAGTGTTGCTTTTTGTATAAGACCTCTTTCTTTAGGAAAAAAAAATCTAAATAGCTGGGACACCAGTCATCCTCGTTTGGTCCGCTACCTCGAGGAGACACGGCTAATTACCGGTAGTTGTCATGGAATTTCGTCCTTTCTGAATTTGTCTTGTGTCATTTTGTTTCTCAGCAAATGGACTGAATGTGTCTTCCAGCTAACACACACAAAATACAACAACACACATTCTTTTCCTCCTTGCCTGCCTCCAGTTTCTGCACACAAAACTAATGAGGGCATAACAAAAGGGGCAGAGAGAGAGGGCGAGAGAGACAGAGTCTTATGTAATTCTTTACCCCTTGGAGAGGAAGAAATAGAATAGGGCCATCTAACACTGAAAGAGTTTTGACATGATAAATGAGACCCTCAGAGGAAACCTGTTACAGGATAAACCTACACACATCGCTGCTGCTCTCTTCTTTCTCCTAATTCACACACACATAACAAACTCTTTCTACAACATCTCAATTTGTCTCTATTTTTTCTCTCGTCACACCACAGTTCAAGGATTACAATTTTAACTGCCTCAAACAAATCATCATCCATGTCACCCAGACTAGTAATGTAACGTGGCAAAAGATTTACACCAGCACAAATGAGCAGGATTTGCAAAACATTGTATGTCGAGACCTGCACAAACTTATTTCTCATATCTCCTCCTGTTGACTAATCCAGTCATCATTAACATACCGTAATCATAGATAGAAAGCATGTTTGGAATGTATATATTACCTACTATTTTGTAATGAATTAAGTGTGCAGCAATACTGTGCACCATATCTGAAATGAAACACGTTCAGCTTGGCCTTTCTAGGATTATGATTTGAGATTATCTTTAATAATTACATAACTTAAAAAAATTGGAAGCCAATCTAATACATACAAACATCATTTCAAAAGTTTAGGATCAGTGTGATTTTTTTTTTTTTGAACTCAAGTCACCAAGGCTGCATTTATTTTATCAAAAATACAGTAAACGCAGTAATAGTGTGAGATATTATTACAATTTAAAATAACTGATTTCTAGTTTAATTTAATATTCTAAAGTGTGTTTTATTCCTGTGATGGCAAAGCTGAGTTTACGTGTAATGACGCATCTTTACTCCAGTCTTCCGTGTCACATGATCCTTCAGAAATCAATCTAATATGCTGGTTTGGTGCACAATAAAGAGTTCTTATTGTTATTAATCTTGAAAATAGCTGTGCTGCTTAATGTTTGTGGAAACTGATACATTAAATTTAGCATACTTTGATGAACAGAAAGTTCATCAAAAGAACATCATTTATTTGCAATATAGAATTTCTGGCACAAACATATACATTAATGTAAAATGCTGTGAATTTTACAGTCACTGTTCATAAATGTAATGTATCATTGCAGAATAAATTTAAGCCTAGACCCATTTTTAACATTCAGGGTGTCAAATGTACAGTAGTAACTTAAAACACAATTTTTATTTTGTTATAATCCAATAAATTTTAATCACTGCTCACTTCTCTATTTGTCATCAAAGATCATCAAAACGCTCATATGGGGAAACTGTCTAAGATTAGATACCTACAAAATGTACAACACATTGTTAACTTTGTTTCCACACATGTAAATGTCAGTGTGTGCAAGCCAACAGCAGGTAAGTAAATTAACTCAGTCAGGCTGAAATGACATGACACACTTAGCAGGGTTTAACAAGTATGCTAATGAAGGGGAAATCACTAATGAGTAAAAGGAAGAAGCATGCAGTGTTTCATGACACCAATCTACGCACACACACAAACAGACAATTTCTTTTCATCATCGTACTCAATTTCAAATTCTGCATTAGCATTAGTCTGTCATTACTCTCATTGTCTGATGACCTCTCAACAAACCATCAGCATTCATTGACTGTGTGATGCATATTGTACACAAAAATAGCAAGCATTGATTGAAATGGTCATGTCTGGTTCTGATTGGCTGGCTTTATGTAACCTCTTGGTACACACTGTTTTTTTTTTTTATAAGTGCTGTCACAATGAGCGCATCACAGAAAGCTATAATTATTGTGGCATAATCTACTGAAGATAAACATGCCCGTATGCCCCTTAAAGCCGGGCTCAAATTGCTGGAGTTTATAACCTTAACCGACTGCGAAATTTGGTTGCATTGCGGTAATAAGGTTAATCTACACAGATTTTCTTCCTTTAAATCTCAAATTCACAACCAAAGATTTGAAAATTGTGGCTTTAAACTAAGATTATCATGCTAAGATTTATTAGCACCTCACATGATCTCACCTCGGGAAGCGGATGTAAACAAAATGGAATTGGTTGCGGCAACTTACTCTAGACATTAAATGAGGACATATTAAAGGCAGTCATATTCAAGCAGCTTTCCATTGCCATTTCAAAAAAAATGTCACTTCCCAGCAAGCAATAGCCATCATTTCACCGTATAGGATGACATGGCATGGTTGTTGTGCTAGATTGGCCGGTCTTGAGTATTTCACAATCTGCTCAGTTACTGGGATTTTCACGCAAAACCATGTCTGAGGGTTTACAAAGAATGCTGTGAAAGGGAAAAACATCCAGTATGTGGCAGGCCTGTGGGCGAAAATGCCTTGTTGGTGCTAGAGGTCAGAGGAAATGGGCCTGATTCAAGGGTGATAGAAGAGCAACTTTGAATGAAATAACCATCATGTTACAAGCTTGAGGGAAGCATTTGTGAAGCCACAACACGCACAACCTTTGAGGCGGATGGGCTTCAACAGCAGAAGACTCGCACCGGGAACCACTTATCTCCAATACAAATAGGAAAAAGAGGCTACAAATTGAAGACAGTTGAAGACTGGAAAATTTCTGTTGAGACATTCAGTCAGAATTTGCTCGTGAAACAGATTGGAGAACATGGATCCATCATGCCTTGTTACCACTGTGCAGGCTGGTGGTGGTGGTGTAATGGTGTGGGGGATGTTTCTCTGGCACACTTTAGGCCCCTTAATGCCAATTGGGCATCGTCTAAATGCCACGGCCTACATGAGCATTGTTTTTGACCATGTCCATCCCTTTATGGCCACCATGTACCCATCCTCTGATGGCTACTTCCAGTAAGATAATGCACCATGCCAAAAAGCTCGAATCATTTCAAATTGGTTTCTTGAACATGACATTGAGTTCACTGAACTAAAATGGCCCCCACAGTCACCAGATCTCAACCCAATAGTGCATCTTTGGGATGAGGTGGAGCCGGAGCTTCGTGCCCTGAATGTGCATCCCACAAATCTCCATCAACTGCAAAATGCTATCCTATCAATATGGGTCAACATTTCTAAAGTAATGCTTTCAGCACCTTGTTGAATCAATGCCACACAGAATTAAGGCAGTTCTGAAGGTGAAAGGGGGTCAAAGCACAGTATGTATGGTGTTCCTAATAATCCTTTAGGTGAGTGCAGTCTGCTATGAGTAACCCACTTCTAGTCAAAATAACCTTGAATTTGGATACATGTCGTTTTTTTTTTTTGCCAAAATAACTTGCAAGATGTAAGATATTTCCTTATGTAAGCAAAGTAAACAGTGAATACAAGGTGTTTGATTTCATTTCTTCACTTATTTAATTTCCTTGTTATCTAATTAATGACTAGTCTATTCTTGGATATGGTTTAGACATCTATTAAATTTTCACTGACAGTCAAAATTCTGCCTCGCTTTAGCCTAAGACGTTTGGCCTGTGTTTGGACGCAAAATTGCTTGCTGGGTTCTGTCTCCTTGTTATCTCTGTCTCTCTCATTAGCTATTGTGGAAGTACTAATGTAGGCATATTCGTAATTATTCACATATTGTGCTAAACCAGGCTTACAGTACATGCGTACAAATACTCACGTCCAGATAATGTAAAAAAATAAAAAAAATTAATACAAAAATCAAATAAAACAGCAGCTGTCAATCAAGCTCTTTATCTTTAAGGGATAGTTCACCCAAAAATGTTCCAATCCGTAAGACTTTCGTTCACCTTCGGACACAAATTAAGATATTTTTTATTAAATCTAAGAGCTGTCTCACTCCTCCATAGGCTTCTAAGGCGATTGAAACCTGCCCAGAAAATTATTAAATACATTGTTAAAATAGTCAAAGTGACTACAGTGGCCTTAAACTGTAGGTTTATCAAGTTACGGGAATACTTTTTGTAATCGCATCACACACATGAACCAGTGTCGGCAAATAGTGAGCCTAAGTGCTGACGTATGCATTGAAGCATTGCACTGTAACTGTACGTTCACACTGCTGCGACTTGAGCGTCAAAGAAGCTCTGGCCGCTCTGTCAAAGATGCTTGTCAAAAAGCACGGGGAAGCTTGTTAACGCTTTGCACGCTTTGAACGCTCTGACGTTGCAGGGAGAATAGAAGTGTCACAACATAAAATGTAATAAACAGAAAAAAACAAGCAATACATTGAAGAAACCTTTTTAATGACAGCATTTTTATAACTGTTTTGGTCAGTTTTGGTTGGGAAGAAATAGTTAGCTATTGTTATTATTATTTGCGGTCAAATCGAGAGTCACCGTGAGCAAATTAACTGCATTCCCGCTTTAAAACGAGCGTTCGTAATATATTTTCAAATAAATGTTGTGCTCCATGCGTCCCTATAAGCAAACAACTGCCATGTCATAAATGATACCAAACCAGCAGGAATCACAGCAACGTCAATTATTAGCTCTTTTTTCTTTTCTCTAAGCTAATGTTTTGGTAGGAACAAAGTTTACGGTGTATTTCTCGATCCTGAATCAGCCAGCGGGTAGGACGCCTATATCTCCCATTGGTTGCTGGTGCTTGGCCGCTGCGTCACTGAACCGTGTACACAGCTCATTACCCATAAAAGTTAGCTTCTTTCAACTTTCTGATTGACGCTCAAAACGCCAAAACGCAACGCCAAGGAATTTGACGCTCCTTGCAGCTGAGAGAAGCCAGCTTCCATTGAAAATGAATGACTTCCGGCCACTTTGGAAGCTCAAGTAGGCGCGGTGTGAACGTACGGTTACACTATGGGAACTCACTCGTAGGCCCGAATAGATTATATTATCGAGAAATAATAAAGATGGTATTTTTGTAAGAATCCATTAAATTAATCAAGAGTGACAGTGAAGAATTTCACATTGTTGCAAAAAATTTTTTTTATTTCAAATAAATGCTGCTCTTATGAGCTTTCTATTCTTCAAAGAAACTTAAAAGGATCATGGTTTCCACAAAAAATATTAAGCAGTACAAGATTGATAATAAGAAGAAATGTTTCTTGAGCAACAAATCAGCATATTAGAATGATTTCTGAAGGATCATGTGACAGGAATAATTATATTTTAAAATACATTAAAATAGAAAACATTGTGGTAGTATTTCACAATATTACTGTTTTTTAAAAAAAAATTATCAAATAAACGCATAAACGCACGTGCCTTAGTGAGCATATAAATCTTAATGGCCCCAAATACTTTTGAATAGAAAAGAATTATCGAATAATTTCTTATTAGAAAGTTGAGAAATTCATTGACAAAATGAAAACGTTAACTAATTGGCATCTGTGTAATTGCCTGATTCAATTAGTTCAGCTTCATTGGCTTGCTGATACTGACTAATATTCTGCTAATTTCATCAACCGCACAGTCAAGATAAACATGACTGACATGAGCTGATCTGGGATCAGGTTCATCTTATTACAGTTATGATCTGAATGTTCATGTACAAAAAGCCATTGCTTATTTGAGATCTGCTTACTCTAAGCAGATCAGATGGTTAAACTGATCTGAGGTCAGTTTTCAGCAATTTATCAGAAAGGAATGGAAGGTGATGCACTCAAGCACACAGATAAAGGCGACTCTGTAGATCTGTTCAAAAGGAAGCTTAAAGCTGATATGATTTGTTATGGTGGCACTGCAATAAACCTTTGAACTCTGTAAGTAGCAATACAGAGTCTTAATTGTAAAAAAAAAAGTTCAATGGGCCTGGTTACTAAGTTATTGCTAAGCTCAGCAGTGGGGCAATCTGATGACATTAAATTGTTCTGTTTCAATGACACCAGACTCTCATGCTACAAAACAGGTGGCCTCACTGTTGCAGTCACATTTAACACTCAGGATCTCACATGGGTCAAAGGAGAAAGGTCACCTGACACATGAATAAATACTGAATTGTTGGGGGTGGGAAGCACAGGTGAGACACTGAAAATACTGATACACTTTCTGCCTACAGGGTCTGTCATCAACATTAAGTTTATCTATATTTAGGACACATTTTACAGTCTGCTAACAATTCAAACAATTCTTCTGTCATCATTCTATCACAATGCAACACAAAGCTGACACAATAAACAAGGATGTGTGAGGGTGGAAAGTCAGACTAGCCCTCATTGGTGTTCTTGAACAGACTGACCTCTACACCAAACTGTCGAAATCATTGTGCAAGGAAGAAGCTTTTTAAAACAGCATTTGGACTTTTGATTAATAAAGAACATGTGCATCCACTTTGTAGACTAGGTTCTGTCATATGTAACACAATAAGCTTGCTAATGACTGTCTCATATCCTTTTTCCATTTCAGGAATAAACATTAGTCCAAACTGACATTGATATTGTACATACACTGTACTAGTCATCATAGCATGCCAAGTATTGACTGATTCTGAGCCATCAGTGACTGTTCGCTGGATCAATATGCACTCCAGCTACAACCATACAACGTGTGTGTGTGTGTGTGTGTGTGTGTGTGTGTGTGTGTGTGTGTGTGTGTGTGTGTGTGTGTGTGTGTGTGTGTGTGTGTGTGTGTGTGTGTGTGTGTGTGTGTGGGTGTTTTGTTTATATGATTTATGAGGTGTGACATGTGTATTACACTGGTATTACAACTTATTGGTGGTTTATGAGGACATATCAAAAGTCCTCATAAATCAAAAGGCTTAAAAAACATAAAAAACTATGTTTTATTAAAAAATAAAAAATGCAGCATGTCTCCTGTGATGGTTAGGTTTAGGGATTGAGTTAGTGTAGGGGGATAGAATATATAGTTTGCACAGGATAAAAACTATTACGCCTATGGAGAGTACCTCATCATGCTGTTGCACCAACTCTTTCTCACAGTAAAAATTCTTGTCTACTTAAAATAAAACAATAAATAAATAATAATACAAATATGTGGGTGTTTTTTTTCTTCCTACCTTGGCTCTTATCTGACCAGACGTGGACACTTTCGGATGAGTTTGTTTGAGGTTTCCTCCGGCTCCCCGTCACTGTCCGATGATTCGTCACCCGCCTCGGCTTGAGGGTCCGGAGAGGTCAGGGACTCCTGGGGCTTCCCCGACATAAAGGACATTTGGATTGAACTTTGAGGCCATGACTGTGCAAGAGGACAGGATTTTCACTGCACTTGTGTCCTCCTTTGTGCCAAGTCAGCTCTGAAACAGAAAAGGCATTGCTCAACGGCTGCTAACAGTATTGATTCCCAAAGAGACCTCTTCTGCTTTCATTTTAAAGACCAATGAAGATATAGGAACTACTGTGTTCATAGCAAATTCATTTCCCACAATTTCTGATTGTTTTAAGGTCAACAAAATATACCAGTGAACAAACCAAAGGACAGTTAACAGCAACATTGAATTGAGATGAGAGACATTTTTCTATATATAATCCAATGTTTTGCTACATTAGGTAAAGCAATGTTTATTATTATTTGAATTGGCTGCCATGCCAAACTATGCAAATGCTTGCTTTTCTGTTCAAATTATAGTGGTTTGCGAACATAGACGCTTTAAAAACAAATAATCTATTTGGAGCGATTAAGTTGGGCTGTGTAGTGTGTATGGGTAACTTAAAACTATTTGACAACATTTTATTTAAATGTGTTTATAAGGAGGAAGCACATCTAGATCAAGCCACTGCCTTACCCTTGGTTCACCCTCCTTCTATGAACAGGGGATTATTTTGTATATTGCACAATAGCATTATGGGTCACTGAAAAAAAGGGTGGGATATTCGAGATGATAAAAAGGAAAAAGAAATTACACAAGGGCTTGTGATTCTTTGTATTCTTGTTGGTTTCACGCATCAATTCTATTTTTAAAAAGTTGGGTAATCACCAAGTACAAACACTTAAATAAATTATATATATATATATATATAATTATATATATAATGTTTATCCTATCTTGTTTATCTATTTTACTATTTTATCATCACATTACAAAAACGGGCTTCCTGCACATTGGCTACACCACTGATTTAGCAGACAAAAGTTTTTAAATAGCCTATTAATAATATTTTAAAACAACATTTTTTTTCATTGCTTTGTCCAGAAATAAGATTATGCTAAACAACTTATTTTTAAAATTCCCTTTAATCAGCCATTTAGCCTAATGATAAAAAAAAAACTCCAGGGAGTTAAACCATCACACATTTGTTTTTACTTTAATCCTCACAAAATCCCATTTCCAGTTGATTTTAAATTCATAGAGTGAAAACATCATAGGCTACAATCAAAACATTCAGGTCACTTTATGAATTGCGTTTTGAATAAAAATAGATCCAGACAAAATAAAGAGCGACACGTCATTGACCCTTATGCAGACGGTGAAGCCCATTAGCGCTCAGGATCGATGCAAACCCATCTGACATAATCCACAGACGGTCGCTGTCAGCCAGAGCCAGGGCTTTGAGAGATCCATGAACTCGCTGACTGTTGCGCCGCGCGTGTTCACAGCTGCGCATTCGTCGCGCTCACACGCGACATTCCGAGTCCGTTATCACCTTTCTATCTGTTAATAAAATTACTACGCCTCTTGTCCCCAAAATATTGCCTTATGTCTCCATTACTAAAACACGACCCTTTCTGCACCAGACTTCAGTGTATAGCACACACATCTCTCGAAAACATGAAATAACTACCTGTTATGATGTCGCGCGTTTGGCTGTCTACGTGTGAAAACAAACCAGTCGCTTTGCAGAGCAATAAAAATACGTTTGACTCAATAATGTCATTTCTAATACTTAAACGTAGGCGTCTAATGGACTTTTAAATTTGAGAAGATTAACGTTATATTTACAGAGATATCTCTGACTCACCAGCACCAGCTGTGTTCTCGTCTTTCCAACCCAAAACAGCAGTGTTACAGGCAGCATTTATGTTGTACGTAAACAATTTAGCGATCTCACGCGAGCAGCAATCTCCGGTTTCGTCGTTTGAATAAAACTGTAAACGGTTTGATTCATTTAACGCTCGCAGCCCTCGGCCATCACTTTCTGAATGGACAAATAGACTCAACTGTCACTCTCGCGCACGATGCTGTCTGCGGCGGTTGTACCGACTAAATGTAAAGGCGGACGTGGATGTGATGTTTTACCTCTATAGTGCGTTGTCTGCTCCCGTTGACCCTCGTGTGTGTGTGTGTGTGTGTGTGATCTTGTTGCTCTTGGTGGGCTCTCGCGCAGCGCGGTTAGATACTGTCAAATCTGCTTCTGTCACGCACATACGCGCGTTTATGCGCGCGTACACGCATAGCATCGGATAAGATTTGAATCGAATGGGAGGGGTGGACTAGAGCGCGAGAGCGTCTGTGTGTCAGCACATCTGGATGGCTTGACAACAGATATCTATGACATGTTTGAGAGATTAATGCTTCTTCACCTATTGTCGTTTTTGCTGCAGTTCTCTATAGAGATAATGCTCTACAATAACGCTTCAGAAACTTCAGACTGGAGCAGGCAGGGTTTATTAGGAAGGGGTGTCGAGGAAGAAAGTAGGACTTGTTGCTACACATCGAGCTGATTCTGAACATTTAGAGGTAATAATGGGTCAGACAATCGCAGCATCAGGTCTAATGAGCTATCAAGAATGTGGACGTACTTTTTATTAATAATAAATTATAGCAATAACAAAAATACCCGAATTTAGGAAACCCAATAGCAACAATCAGACATGTAGTAATGCAGTTTACTAGCTAGAAACCGCTTTAGCATTGCCTACTAGACATGTATTTGTTGTAGCAGGAAGTGCAAGAGAAAATAGACTGTTTACACCACTGATATTTGCACAGTGAAATACAGCTATCTGACTTCTACTCCATTTTGACAAACCAACACCATAACTTTAAGTTTAGCATTTCACCACAATCACCATAAGTTTAACATTTCATTAAACGCTTGCATGTCTCTCTATTTCTGCATCTTGTTCCAAACATAAATAAATAAACAAATAATTATTTAGTAATTATAATAATAAACACTTTTAAAAACGTACACTTACAAATTCACACTTACTTTAACAAATGTACGATTACTCTGCAAATAGTCCCCAGATTGAATGCTACAGTAGGAACCAAAAATCCCCTGCCCATTCTCTAATGCCTGCACGAGAAGAAAAAAAGGTGAGTAGTTTCAACATGAATGGATGAAATAAACTTCAATTTTACACATTTAAGTGATTTGCACACAATGAAATTAAGTCATAATAAGATGTTCAAGAATGGTGTAGGAGTAAAGTGAGAAAACTGTGTTTGAGTGCTTTACACCCTTGTTTTTTTTTCTGTCCCATAGTTTCTCCAACACATTAACCATGGCCAAAAGCATCTCTTGCCATTTAACACCCACTCTCAACTCTCAAACAAAAATAGAATATATACACAACGAAATACATGCTGTTTTGAGACCAGTTTAACCACTGCTCATGTTTGATTAAAACCACGAGGCCAGTGCAACAACACATTCGACGTGAACTCTCTGTAAACTGCTGTTATATCGCCTGACGTCTCTACAATGTGATTGTAGCCGTTGAAATGAGTCACGTTAATTTTATGATCTTTTTGTACCATCAATTCTTGTTTTGCATCTACATCCATCACCATTATAAGCTCTAATGGCTATTAGCTCCTATAGGCGCTCTTTCACATCCATAATACTGTAAATAGATGCTAATTTTCTGTCATAAGAAATAAAATTGCCACAAATTGACGTGTGCTTTCATGTTTAATACACACCTGAGTGGCATCTAGAGTCGATTTACATTCACCTCGTGCTGCAGCCAACAAACCAGGGACTTGAAATTATTTTCATTCAAATTCAAGTAGGCTATGTAATATGTGCATTTAATATGCTTTTCTAACAAAAATGTTCTGAAGACTAAAGAAAATAGAATGAATGAAGCACTAGATAGTAGCAAAGATTTTTTCCTTAATTCTGAATCACAGTTTATATGCACAAATATCATTCAATATTACACTTATTATGGAAAGCTACCACCAGAAGATAGAAAATGTCATTCAATTTAATTTTTTGTTCCCCATAATAAGTTATAGGCCTAGTTGAGGTCTCATATATTGTCAATGTGTATTTTCAGCATGTTACAGTAAAATAAAAAAGACGGTTTGAAGAAAAAAAAACAGGGAATAGTGAAGGGTCAGTGCACATGGACTGAGATGTATATTTTGTATTTGACTATTTTATAATTTCCAATCAACCTCCCAACAAATGCTTTAAATACAGATAATAATTGGCTAGTTACTATCTTAAAGGCTGTATAGGCAAAAGTTGTTCGTGAGTAAGGGGCACCCCACAAACTACAGACCGAGTCATTATTTTGGGTCCTATAGCTTTCTGCTGCCACCCAGCGGTGTAAATTAAAACTCACTGTCTGTCTAATGCTATTGGTCCCAATTAAATTTCTTCAAGGTCACTATAATTATATTCAGCGTCGATGAAGTAAAACACCACATTCCGCGTCTTAAAATCGAAATGCCTACTTTTGAGATGTGGGGCAAACTAGTTAAAGAACTTAAAGTAGAGATTTTGTTGTTGTTGTTTTTTTCAATCGTGCTATGAGCAATCAATAGTTGGTGTGGGATCAAAGAGATTCATCTGAAGAGGCTCCAGAACACGGATCTCACAGATAAAGAGTTTCGTGATTCCCAGAGTGCTGCCGTGCCCCTCAAGGTACGTCATCCTTCGCGTATCCACGCGCACTTAAATCACTGCAGAGGAAGCACATCCTACCGTGCGTTACCGTGCGCAAGCAGAAGCACGACCGGGGCTCGGTGATACAGATGCAGAGTACACTTGCGAACAACATTCACTCTATGTGTAGCCGATAGCTTATACAAAATGTTTAATCATCAGACGGTTCATGCAAATGATTTGTTTCACCGTTTAACGGTTGCCATGAGAACGCGTCCAGTGAGATGAAAGTCAGATGAGGGATGGATGGATCGATATATAGAACAGATATATAGATAACCAGTTAGATAGACAGACAGATAGAGATATATAAATAACCACGTAGACAGACAGACAGATATATATATATATCCAGTTACCAGACAGACAGATAGTAGCTATACAGAAAACCACACAGACAGATTTATAGATGGTATGTATATATATATATATATATATATATATATATATATATATATATATATATATATATATATATATATATATATATATATATATATATATGAAGAGTTCAGATGCAAAAGCCTCTAAATGCCATTTGAAATTTTGCTTGTATATTTAAGTTCAGTCATTTCACTTACATGGCAATGAAGATTACCCATGAATTGTCATTTAAGGGAAATTACTGAACTTACATACACAAGCTTGATAAAAATGATTATTCTAGAGAAAAATTTAAAATGGCACTTAGAGGCTTTTGCATCTGAACTCTTCATATAC
>JAQIUQ010006049.1:70000-112918 GCA_030378365.1 Hybognathus amarus | reverse complement strand
GCCTCCATTTTTGCACTAGATCTAAGTCACATGGCCCTCTATCAGGAATCCAGAGTTTCAAGAAAATCAAAATTTTGACCCAAAAAAACGTAAGGGGTACCACTGTCGTTTTCTTTCGGTAGAGTTTTGATTTTCTTGAAATTCTCTGGATTCTGATGAGAGGCCATGGAATTAGACTGAGTGCAAAATGGAGTCTAAGCCTCTCAGAGCTGAGATATTGAGATTTCACGTAGCATTTATGCCATTGTATAATATCTCAATATCTCAGCTCTGTATGCCATTATAAATATCTCTAAATATCTCAGCTCTGGAAGGGTCTAGAGCCTCCATTTTGCACTCAGATCTAAGTCCCATGGCCCTCTATCAGAATCCAGAGTTTCAGAAAATCAAAATTTTGACCCGAAAAAAAACGACAGTGGTCCCCTTAATTTTTTTCGAGATCAGAAATTTTTGATTTTCTTGAAACTCTGAATTCAATAGAGGGCATGACTTGAATCTGAGTGCAAAATAGAGGCTCTGAGACTCCTTCGCAGGAGCTGAGATATTGAGATTTCACATAGCATTTATGCCATTGTAAATATCTCGATATCTCAGCTCTGTATGCCATTATAAATATCTCAATATCTCAGCTCTGGAAGGGTCTAGAGCCTCCATTTTTGCACTCAGATCTAAGTCACATGGCCCTCTATCAGAATCCAGAGTTTCAAGAAAATCAAAATTTTGACCCGAAAAAAAACGTAAGGGGTACCACTGTCGTTTTTTTTTCGAGGTCAGAATTTTGATTTTCTTGAAACTCTGGATTCTGATAAGAGCCATGTGACTTAGATCTGAGTGCAAAAATGAAGGCTCTAGACCCTTCCAGAGCTGAGATATTGAGATTTCACGTAGCATTTATGCCATTGTAAATATCTCAATATCTCAGCTCTGTATGCCATTATAAATATCTAAATATCTCAGCTCTGGAAGGGTCTAGAGCCTCCATTTTTGCACTCAGATCTAAGTCCCATGGCCCTCTATCAGAATCCAGAGTTTCAAGAAAATCAAAATTTTGACCCGAAAAAAAAACGTAAGGGGTACCACTGTCGTTTTTTTTTCGGGTCAAAATTTTGATTTTCTTGAAACTTCTGGATTCTGATAGAGGGCCATGTGACTTAGATCTGAGTGCAAGATGGAGGCTCTAGACCTTCCAGAGCTGAGATATTGAGATTTCACGTAGCATTTATGCCATTGTAAATATCTCAATATCTCAGCTCTGTATGCCATTATAAATATTCTAAATATCTCAGCTCTGGAAAGGTCTAGAGCCTCCATTTTGCACTCAGATCTAAGTCCCATGGCCCTCTATCAGGAATCCAGAGTTTCAAGAAAATCTAAATTTTGACCCGAAAAAATCACGTAGCATTTATGCCATTGTAAATATCTCAATATCTCAGCTCTGTATGCCATTATAAATATCTAAATATCTCAGCTCTGGAAGGGTCTGAGCCTCCATTTTTTGCACTCAGATCTAAGTCCCATGGCCCTCTATCAGAATCCAGAGTTTCAAGAAATCAAAATTTTGACCCGAAAAAAAAACGACAGTGGTACCACTGACGTTTTTTTTTTCGAGATCAAAAGTTTTGATTTTCTTGAAACTCTGAATTCTGATAGAGGCCATGGACTTAAATCTGAGTGCAAAAATGGAGGCTCTAGACCCTTCCAGAGCTGAGATATTGAGATCTCACGTAGCATTTATGCCATTGTAAATATCTCAATATCTCAGCTCTGTATGCCATTATAAATATCTAAATATCTCAGCTCTGGAAGGGTCTAGAGCCTCCATTTTGCACTCAGATCTAAGTCACATGGCCCTCTATCAGAATCCAGAGTTTCAAGAAAATCAAAATTTTGACCCAAAAAAAAAACGTAAGGGGTACCACTGTCGTTTTTTTCGGGGTCAAGTTTTGATTTTCTTGAAACTCTGGATTCTGATAGAGGGCCATGTGACTTAGATCTGAGTGCAAAAATGGAGGCTCTAGACCCTTCCAGAGCTGAGATATTGAGATTTCACGTAGCATTTATGCCATTGTAAATATCTCAATATACTCAGCTCTGTATGCCATTATAAATATCTCAATATCTCAGCTCTGGAAGGGTCTAGAGCCTCCATTTTTGCACTCAGATCTAAGTCCCATGGCCCTCTATCAGAATCCAGAGTTTCAAGAAAATCAAAATTTTGACCCGAAAAAAAAAACGTAAGGGGTACCACTGTACGTTTTTTTTTCGAGGTCAAAATTTTGATTTTCTTGAAACTCTGAATTCTGATAGAGGCCATGTGACTTAGATCTGAGTGCAAAAATGGAGGCTCTAGACCCTTCCAGAGCTGAGATATTGAGATTTCACGTAGCATTTATGCCATTGTAAATATCTCAATATCTCAGCTCTGTATGCCATTATAAATATCTCAAATATCTCAGCTCTGGAAGGGTCTAGAGCCTCCATTTTTGCACTCAGATCTAAGTCACATGGCCCTCTATCAGAATCCAGAGTTTCAAGAAAATCAAAATTTTGACCCGAAAAAAAAACGTAAGGGGTACCACTGTCGTTTTTTTTTCGGGTAGAAATTTTGATTTTCTTGAAACTCTGGATTTGATAGAGGGCCATGTGACTTAGATCTGAGTGCAAAAATGGAGGCTCTAGACCCTTCCAGAGCTGAGATATTGAGATTTCACGTAGCATTTATGCCATTGTAAATATCTCAATATCTCAGCTCTGTATGCCATTATAAATATCTAAATATCTCAGCTCTGGAAGGGTCTAGAGCCTCCATTTTTGCACTCAGATCTAAGTCCCATGGCCCTCTATCAGAATCCAGAGTTTCAAGAAAATCAAAATTTTGACCCGAAAAAAAAACGTACAGGGGTACCACTGTCGTTTTTTTTTCGGGTCAGAATTTTGATTTTCTTGAAACTCTGGATTCTGATAGAGGGCCATGTGACTTAATCTGAGTGCAAAAATGGAGGCTCTAGACCCTTCCAGAGCTGAGATATTGAGATTTCACGTAGCATTTATGCCATTGTAAATATCTCAATATCTCAGCTCTGTATGCCATTATAAATATCTAAATATCTCAGCTCTGGAAGGGTCTAGAGCCTCCATTTTTGCACTCAGATCTAAGTCCCATGGCCCTCTATCAGAATCCAGAGTTTCAAGAAAATCAAAATTTTGACCCGAAAAAAAAACGTACAGTGGTACCACTTACGTTTTTTTTCGGGTCGAAATTTTGATTTTCTTGAAACTCTGGATTCTGATAGAGGGCCATGGGACTTAGATCTGAGTGCAAAAATGGAGGCTCTAGACCCTTCCAGAGCTGAGATATTGAGATTTCACGTAGCATTTATGCCATTGTAAATATCTCAATATCTCAGCTCTGTATGCCATTATAAATATCTAAATATCTCAGCTCTGGAAGGGTCTAGAGCCTCCATTTTTGCACTCAGATCTAAGTCCCATGGCCCTCTATCAGAATCCAGAGTTTCAAGAAAATCAAAATTTTGACCCGAAAAAAAAAAACGACAGTGGTACCCCTTCGTTTTTTTTTTCAGGGTCGAAATTTTGATTTTCTTGAAACTCTGGATTCTGATAGAGGGCCATGGGACTTAGATCTGAGTGCAAAAATGGAGGCTCTAGACCCTTCCAGAGCTGAGATATTTAGATATTTATATGGCATACAGATTGTAAATATTGAATATCTCAATGGCATAAATGCTACGATGAAATCTCAATATCTCAGCTCTGGAAGGGTCTAGAGCCTCCATTTTTTGCACTCAGATCTAAGTCCCATGGCCCTCTATCAGAATCCAGAGTTTCAAGAAAATCAAAATTTTGACCCGAAAAAAAAAACGTAAGGGGTACCACTGTCGTTTTTTTTTTCGGGTAGGAGTTTTGATTTTCTTGAAATTCTGGATTCTGATAGAGGGCCATGGGACTTAGATCTGAGTGCAAAAATGGAGGCTCTAGACCCTTCCAGAGCTGAGATATGTGAGATATTTATAATGGCATACAGAGCTGAGATATTGAGATATTTACAATGGCATAAATGCTACGTGAAATCTCAATATCTCAGCTCTGGAAGGGTCTATAGCCTCCATTTTTGCACTCAGATCTAAGTCCCATGGCCCTCTATCAGAATCCAGAGTTTCAAGAAAATCAAAATTTTGACCCAAAAAAAAAACGTACAGGGGTACCACTGTCGTTTTTTTTTCGGGTCAAGATTTTGATTTTCTTGAAACTCTGGATTTTGATAGAGGGCCATGGGACTTAGATCTGAGTGCAAAAATGGAGGCTCTAGACCCTTCCAGAGCTGAGATATTGAGATTCTCACGTAGCATTTATGCCATTGTAAATATCTCAATATCTCAGCTCTGTATGCCATTATAAATATCTCAATATCTCAGCTCTGGAAGGGTCTATAGCCTCCATTTTTGCACTCAGATCTAAGTCACATGGCCCTCTATCAGAATCCAGAGTTTCAAGAAAATCAAAATTTTGACCCGAAAAAAAAAACGTAAGGGGTACCACTGTCGTTTTTTTTTTGGGTGGAATTTTGGTTTTCTTGAAACTCTGCGATTATGATGAGGCCATGGACTTAGATCTGAGTGCAAAATGGAGGCTCTAGACCCTTCCAGAGCTGAGATATTGAGATCTCACGTAGCATTTATGCCATTGTAAATATCTCAATATCTCAGCTCTGTATGCCATTATAAATATCTAAATATCTCAGCTCTGGAAGGGTCTAGAGCCTCCATTTTTGCACTCAGATCTAAGTCCCATGGCCCTCTATCAGGAATCCAGAGTTTCAAGAAAATCAAAATTTTGACCCGAAAAAAAAACGTAAGGGGTACAACTGTCGTTTTTTTTTCGGGTCAAAGTTTTGATTTCTTGAAACTCTGGATTCTGATAGAGGGCCATGTGACTTAGATCTGAGTGCAAAAATGGAGGCTCTAGACCCTTCCAGAGCTGAGATATTGAGATCTCACGTAGCATTTATGCCATTGTAAATATCTCAATATCTCAGCTCTGTATGCCATTATAAATATCTCAATATCTCAGCTCTGGAAGGGTCTAGAGCCTCCATTTTTGCACTCAGATCTAAGTCACATGGCCCTCTATCAGAATCCAGAGTTTCAAGAAAATCAAAATTTTGACCCGAAAAAAAAAACGTAAGGGGTACCACTGTCGTTTTTTTTTTCGGGTTCAAAATTTAGATTTTCTTGAAATTCTGGATTCTGATAGAGGGCCATGGGACTTAGATCTGAGTGCAAAAATGGAGGCTCTAGACCCTTCCAAAGCTGAGATATTGAGATCTCACGTAGCATTTATGCCATTGTAAATATCTCAATATCTCAGCTCTGTATGCCATTATAAATATCTCAATATCTCAGCTCTGGAAGTGTCTAGAGCCTCCATTTTTGCACTCAGATCTAAGTCCCATGGCCCTCTATCAGAATCCAGAGTTTCAAGAAAATCAAAATTTTGACCCGAAAAAAAAAAACGTAAGGGGTACCACTGTTGTTGTTTTTTTTCGGATCAAAATTTTGATTTTCTTGAAACTCTGGATTCTGATAGAGGGCCATGGGACTTAGATCTGAGTGCAAAAATGGAGGCTCTAGACCCTTCCAGAGCTGAGATATTGAGATTTCACGTAGCATTTATGCCATTGTAAATATCTCAATATCTCAGCTCTGTATGCCATTATAAATATCTAAATATCTTAGCTCTGGAAGGGTCTAGAGCCTCCATTTTTGCACTCAGATCTAAGTCCCATGGCCCTCTATCAGAATCCAGAGTTTCAAGAAAATCAAAATTTTGACCCGAAAAAAAAACGAAAGTGGTACCCCTTACGTTTTTTTTCGGGTGGAGTTTGATTTTCTTGAAACTCTGATTCTGATAGAGGCCATGGGACTTGATCTGAGTGCAAAAATGGAGGCTCTAGACCCTTCCAGAGCTGAGATATTTTAGATATTTATAATGGCATACAGAGCTGAGATATTGAGATATTTACAATGGCATAAATGCTATGTGAAATCTCAATATCTCAGCTCTGGAAGGGTCTAGAGCCTCCATTTTTGCACTCAGATCTAAGTCCCATGGCCCTCTATCAGGAATCCAGAGTTTCAGGAAAATCAAAATTTTGACCCGAAAAAAAAACGTAAGGGGTACCACTGTCGTTTTTTTTTCGGGTCAAAATTTTGATTTTCTTGAAACTCTGGATTCTGATAGAGGGCCATGGGACTTAAATCTGAGTGCAAAAATGGAGGCTCTAGACCCTTCCAGAGCTGAGATATTTAGATATTTATAATGGCATACAGAGCTGAGATATTGAGATATTTACAATGGCATAAATGCTACGTGAGATCTCAATATCTCAGCTCTGGAAGGGTCTAGAGCCTCCATTTTTGCACTCAGATCTAAGTCCCATGGCCCTCTATCAGAATCCAGAGTTTCAAGAAAATCAAAATTTTGACCCAAAAAAAAACGTAAGGGGTACCACTGTACGTTTTTTTTTCGGGTCAAAATTTTGATTTTCTTGAAACTCTGGATTCTGATAGAGGGCCATGGGACTTAGATCTGAGTGCAAAATGGAGGCTCTAGACCCTTCCAGAGCTGAGATATTTAGATATTTATAATGGCATACAGAGCTGAGATATTGAGATATTTACAATGGCATAAATGCTACATGAAATCTCAATATCTAAGCTCTGGAAGGGTCTAGAGCCTCCATTTTTGCACTCAGATCTAAGTCACATGGCCCTCTATCAGAATCCAGAGTTTCAAGAAAATCAAAATTTTGACCCAAAAAAAAACGTAAGGGGTACCACTGTCGTTTTTTTTTCAGAGATCAAAATTTTGATTTTCTTGAAACTTCTCAAATTCTGATAGAGGGCCATGGACTTGAGATCTGAGTCAAAAATGGAGGCTCTGAGCCCCTTCCAGAGCTGAGTATATTGAGAATCTCACAGTAGCATTTATGCCATTGTAAATATCTCAATATCTCAGCTCTGTATGCCATTATAAATATCTCAATATTTCAGCTCTGGAAGGGTCTATAGCCTCCATTTTTGCACTCAGATCTAAGTCCCATGGCCCTCTATCAGAATCCAGAGTTTCAAGAAAATCAAAATTTTGACCCGAAAAAAAAAACGGTAAGGGGTACCACTGTCGTTTTTTTTTCGAGATCAAGAAATTTTGATTTTCTTGAAACTCTGGATTCTGATAGAGGGCCATGTGACTTAGATCTGAGTGCAAAAATGGAGGCTGTAAACCCTTCCAGAGCTGAGATATTAGATCTCACGTAGCATTTATGCCATTGTAAATATCTCAATATCTCAGCTCTGTATGCCATTATAAATATCTCAATATCTCAGCTCTGGAAGGGTCTAGAGCCTCCATTTTTGCACTCAGATCTAAGTCACATGGCCCTCTATCAGAATCCAGAGTTTCAAGAAAATCAAAATTTTGACCCGAAAAAAAAAACGTAAGGGGTACCACTGTCGTTTTTTTTTTCGGGTCAAATTTTGATTTTCTAGAAACTCTGAATTCTGATAGAGGCCATGTGACTTAGATCTGAGTGCAAAATGGAGGCTCTAGACCCTTCCAGAGCTGAGATATTGAGATTCTCACAGTAGCATTTATGCCATTGTAAATATCTCAATATCTCAGCTCTGTATGCCATTATAAATATCTCAATATCTCAGCTCTGGAAGGGTCTAGAGCCTCCATTTTTGCACTCAGATCTAAGTCCAATGGCCCTCTATCAGAATCCAGAGTTTCAAGAAAATCAAAATTTTGACCCAAAAAAAAAAAACGTAAGGGGTACCACTGTTGTTGTTTTTTTCAGGGTCAGAATTTTGATTTTCTTGAAACTCTGGATTCTGATCAGAGGCCATGGGACTTAGATCTGAGTGCAAAATGAAGGCTAGACCCTTCCAGAGCTGAGATATTGAGATTTCACGTAGCATTTATGCCATTGTAAATATCTCAATATATCTCAGCTCTGTATGCCATTATAAATATCTAAATATCTCAGCTCTGGAAGGGTCTAGAGCCTCCATTTTTGCACTCAGATCTAAGTCCCATGGCCTTCTATCAGAATCCAGAGTTTCAAGAAACTTTTTTTTTGCAAAAAAACAAAAAAACAAACAAAAAAAAAACGACAGTGGTACCCCTTATGTTTTTTTATGTGCGAAAAAAAAGTTTCTCCAATCTTCTTGAAACTCTGGATTCTGATAGAGGGCCATGGGACTTAGACCTGAGTGCAAAATGAAGGCTCTAGACCCTTCCAGAGCTGAGATATTGAGATATTTATAATGGCTCAATATCTCAGTATGTCATAAATATCTCAACATCTCAGCTCTGGAAGGGTCTAGAGCCATCATTTTTGTACTCAGGTCTTAGTCTCATGGCCCTCAATCAGAATCCAGAGTTTCAAGAAACTTTTTTTTCGCACAAAAAAAAAACGACAGTGTTACCCCTTATGTTTTTTTTTTTGTGCGAAAAAAAAGTTTCTCCAATCTTCTTGAAACTCTGGATTCTGATAGAGGGCCATGGGACTTAGACCTGAGTGCAAAATGGAGGATCTAGACCCTTCCCAGAGCTGAGATATTGAGATATTTATAATGGCTCAATATCTCAGTATGTCATAAATATCTCAATATCTCAGCTCTGGAAGGGTCTAGAGCCTTCATTTTTGCACTCATGTCTTAGTCCCATGGCCCTCAATCAGAATCCAGAGTTTCAAGAAACATCATAATATGACATCATAAAATTATATTTATACACAGGAAAAAAGAACAATAACAAGGCTAAATATCTTCATTATAGTTCTACATAATACATAGAAAAAAATGTTGGTATTGTTATAAGTCTGAGGGATGAAACGAGGTAAATTCATCAAGAAAAAGAGGAAAACTTAAAGGAGAAACTTTTTGGGTATAAAATAAAGAAATTAACAACATAATCAAGAGTTGACGATTTTGGGGTTTCTTAATAAAAAAAATATATCGCTATACTGTAAGATGGTCACATTAACAACTTAAATAAACCCTAAATGTATTCACAAAATAAATGGGCAGCTGTTTCTTCAACAATACCACAACAAAATCAGCTAGTTTCATTAATATCAAGATATTTATAGATAGATGAATTAAACGTATCGTTCCTGTATTTTAAGGTGTTGCGGTTGTGATAACGCAGTCGTAGGTCACATGATAACGTCAACATGGCAGATGTCTGGTTCTCATTCATACCATTCATACTCAACGAGATTTGGTTATAAAGTACCTACTCTTTTAGCGCTCGATGAGTAGCCTAAGAAGCCTACTTATTGAAATTAAGTAACTTTACCTACTCATTGAGTATGCGGTTTGGAACGCAGCCACAGGGTCTGAATAATCACAACCTGATTGGTCGGCTTTAATGACGTAGCATAATTCACGTCTGGACATCCAAAACAATCCATGCTTGGCTAATTGTGCTCAGTATGTGGGTAGCCTAAATATGATGGTATTTTGACCAGCTGAGAACTCGTGAAGAGCTTAATGTGTAAAGAAGTGAAAACAGCGTCAGGAATCCCTTCTTTACACACAAACGAAGATCTCCTGTGAGGAGACGCGGTTCTGACGCCTGTACCGAACTGTGATGGGAAACATCACGACGATACCGAGAAAAACAGGTAACTTATGCTTGGGCTTTCTGTCCTTTTTTGGTTCGTATCTTGTTACATCGTGTTCCGTTTTTGGTTCGTTTGTCTTTGGTCCGTGTTGTTGCGTTCATATTTCAGTCGAACCGCACCAGAGTTCGTACTGAGAGACCAAACGTATTTCTTTTATCGGTTCCCAGAACGCTCTGACTGAGGACGTTGCATTTTTGTCCCCAAACATCTATTTACTTTAGTTAACTTATTAACCAGGAATTAAGGTTTCGTTACGTTTTTTTTTTTTAGGTTTGCAGAACCCAAACGTTCCTCCTGTAACGTTCTATTGACCTCTTTTCTTATTTATTTTACTTATTTTTCTCGTGCATCTCAATTGTATAAGTGACATGGTAGACGACGGATGGATTCAGTAACTACAAGCCATCTTGTTTTGAACTATTGTTTAATCAATAAAAATAATCTGAGCACAAACCATAGTATTAAATATGATTGATTTTATCCGTTAATATATTTTGTAACGTGAATCACTGTATACAGTAACAGGATTTTACTTCAAGAGCCAAATACTTCAACACAGTAGGCCTACTTTTTTTAGGAGAAAAAAATGTATAACAGCTATGTGACTAGACGAATAACATTACATTCATTTCTTGCCACTGAATTAGCTTACTCATCTCATTTGATCAGTTTTACAAACACTTCTCGGTTAACTTCAATTAGTCGTGTCAAATCCAATTTCTCTGAAATCACAATGTTTATTCTAGTAGTAATTATTCAATAAAGAAGGCGATAAACTAATGTTCAGTCAGTCAGAGAAACACATTGACTGTTAATTTTTATATTAGTGAGTGCGTGGCTTAAAGCTGATTTATACTTCTGCGTCGGACGTCGCCAGAGCTACTTGTTGGTTTTCATTTAGAGTATACTTCTGCGTCGTTGTCCGTGTTGACGTGGAATTACCCAAGGGGGTAATCCACCAGCCAGAAACTGAAGCTTCACTTCAGGGACCGCCATGGTAGCAGACCATCACCTACTGTTAGCATTACATTGACTCCCATTCATTTTGTCTAAACTTTGACAGTGAATATCTTTACATTTGAGGTGTTTAAAGACTCCATTTGTCCATTATTTATTTCTAAAAAAACAAGACAATGTATAAAATGCTCCATTACTTTGTATCTTACTTTATGACCCCGTAAAAGCCGTTTTTGTAATAGGCTAACGATTGCGTCATAACCACGGGACTCTGTCACACGTTCAGAGAAATTACAGTATAGACAGAAATAGAAGCTCATAGACAATATTTTACTGTCTATGAGGCAATCGAGGGGACAGTTGAGTCAAAGTCAAGGGAGAAGCCCATTGATAGAGAGTCCATAAAAGCAACTGGACAAAATATTTCAACCACAGATTTGTTTCAGCTTTCAAATCAGATTCCTCTTGGCACAGCTACTAGGTCAGACCGGTTGCTCACGTCTGAGTTTGAGCCGGTGCAGTCGCTCAGGATCACTCCTCCATAGGTTTCTAAGGGTGTTCGAAACTGGCCGTCCCAAAAAAGTAATTTAAGACATTGTTAAAATAGTCAGTGACTACAGTGGCTCCACCTTAAAGTGTGTATGTCAGGTTAAATTTTTTTTTGGGATATATTAAAAAGGTTTAGATGTCTGAGTGAAAATGTAATTATCATTAAAATTATTACTGTAATTGCCCTACATTAAGCTTTATAGCCATTTCTGTCAAGATCATATTTTGAAAACACAGTGGAGCTGGCTGTGACGTCAGAAGAGTGAGACGTGACAAAAAAGTTCTATTCAAGTATGGAGAGTTTTGAGTCTGATGAGATCCAGAATCCCCTTCAAACCTATGAGGACCCACAGCCTTACAATTTTGAGCCTCCCAGGTGTGAGACAGATGAGGAACCAAACAGAAATTTAAATAATTCCTATTGAAGAAACATAAATATCTGGTGTGAAGAGAACCAGAGTGGGGAGTTGGTCAGGTGTCTTGGTAGGCATAACTTAGAGGTGGAACGGTACATGTATTCATATTGAACCGAAACGTACGGGCGTCAGCGGTTCGGTGCATGAATATACACGGAGAATAGGGTTGAAATAAATAAAACTCGCGTGCAAATTAATTAATGCGGAACTACTGTTAGATACGCGGTAGAGATGCGCGGTAGCCTATGATTCAGGTCAGTGTGAAGAGGTTCAGTGTGTGTGGAAAGAAGAAGACAGGGTCGGCGTGACTGGGACTCGCGTTTATTCAGAAAAACAAAAAAGAAACGAGGCGCACAGTAGCGCATTCGCCACCATAAACAAAACACGCGATTCAACACTTGCTTCTCAGTCTCGGTTGCAGTAGCCGCGTGCGAAGTCCCAGTATAACTCTCTCTCTCTCTCTCTCTCGCTCTCTCATTCCCGCCGGTTATATGCGGTCTTTCCACGGAAAAATACTGCAATCAGACACAGATGTTCATCTTCTGCACCCGCGGCTCCGTCCTTTCTCTCCCGCTACAGACTTTGCAAAATCACGCCCCCTCGCCACAGTCAGGTTGGCCAAAGTGCGTTTAATTTATTTATTTTTGTCCCTGCGTGCCGATCGGAGACGAGTTCACTGCTGATATTCTGAGAGTGAAGTGGACTCTGTGACCGGTTTTAACTGTGTTTTTGCACCCAGCACAAACACAGTACTTCACCATCGTGATAATACGCCTGCATATACCTTTCTTCTTTTTCTTCTTCTTCTTTCTTCTTCTTCAGGGTTTAATTGCGGTTGGCAAACCTGTTTCCTGCGTATACCTTACTAACTACCTAACTTAAATAACTAACTAACTAACTAACTAAATAAATGTCCTAATCAAATAATTCTCTCGCTCTATCATTCATACAATTACTCACACAGCTCACTCACTGATCACTTTCTCAGCGACCTACTGTAGGGACTAGGGAGACGTCCCTCTTATGACATAGCGCGATTCGTTTGGGGGGAGGGCAGTTTTAAGTCAGTACTGAAAATAACGAACTTTCCCCTTTATTGTCAGCCGCGCTCTCCTCTGTCCCCTGAACGGACGGTTCACTTCCTGATTCTATGAAAACACTCCCTCAGAACCACGTTAGCGGGCTCAGATTGGTTAGTTTGGGCCAGTGTGTTGTGATTGGCTAAACTGTTGCTCACGTCTGCGCAAAGATCAGCGCCCATGACCTTTACGGGCGAAACAGCGGGCATGCCAAAGGTGGATAACATAGACGGTGGATACACGTAAATAATGATGTCGAGAACTGCAGTATCAGTTTCAGGCAGAATGAGACCGAGAAAGCCGCGATGAATTGAGTCAAGCAGAACCTCACCACACACGGCTCTAAATAAAGGTTTCTGAATGATAATTTGCTCAATTTTTTAACTTTATACACATTTGTTTTACACAACAGCATCTGACTGGCAACGATAGCAACTGACTGGCTACTAATGTTAAACACAAACAGCGTTGGCAGGTTTACGTTCTTGATCAAATCGGAAATAAGTCATAAAGCATATATATATGAAAAATACATTTACAACATTAGAATTATAAAAAATTCAGGTCCATAATGTTTGTATGCGTTTGCCATAGACACAAAATAGCCAAACTTAGCCCATAAAGCCTACAAAGCCAGCGCTGGCATTTAAAAAAACCCCCAAAAAACACAAGGCTACATCTGGAATTATACATGCAAATACATTTAAAATGATGAAGTCTTAGCCTACTTACAGATTGTGGCCCAACAACTGCTGACTCTGGTTTTAAAGTTGGATCTGCTTCATGATTTAGAAACAGTTTCTTGTTTGATTTAATCCGGTGTTGAATTCGTGGAGATTCTGGAAGCTGTCTCTCGTAAATGCGCAGCACAGAGAGCTAGATTACCATCGTCACTTTCAGGAATATAATCAAACATAAATTGTATCCATTTTTGACGAAGTATAGTGTCCGTGGGAAGCCCGAAACACAGAAGACCTGACATCTGCGTGAACACAACTCACTCGACGCATGCCCTTTCCTGCATATTCCGGAGGGAAGGGTTGATGCAAATGTGTGGGTTCAGTGACGTACCATAACCCAGCTGTAGTCCAAAACGAGTTCGTTTTTGTAGGCAATTTTACTTCTTAATTTTTAAAAGACGATATCTCTGCTTACACTAAACTTTCAGTGCTGCAACTTTGCAGATACTGTTCATGCACCAACAGCAATATTACACACTATTTAAAATGAAAAAAGTGAAATCGCAGTCAACCTGCCCTTTAAGTTTATTAAGCGACAAGAATACTTTTTGTGCGCAAAAAAACAAACAAAAATTATGACTTTATTTAACTATTAATTTTCTTCTGCATAGGCCTGAGTGAGTTCACGTAGTGTGAAAACGTATAATATTTTTGGGGGAAAATTAAACATTTGATCATTTGGTTTAATGAGATTATTAACTGAGAAGATGAATCTACATTTTAAAAAAATCACCTAAAAGTTCCCAAGTCTATGCTTACTAGAGTCGATGTATTATGTATGTTATCGTTTCTGACAATAATATAAACTATTTAAAATGTTATAATTTTAATTGGATGGTTAAGCATTTACAGTGTTTTGAAAATAAATGGGTGAAACACTTACTGTAAACAAAATGAAGAAACTTTTTATTGAATATAGATTTGATATGTACAGAGAAGCTTTGTGTACATTTTGACACCTCGAGGTAAAAACTTTGTGTAAAAACCATTTTCACTGCATACAGGAATAGAACACCATAGTACCTATGAAGTGGACAACAAAATGTCATACAAATACATTAAAATGTGCAGATTACTCTTAGCTTTCTTTAAACGATTAAAACAAATGCTGTATGATCAAAGTCAAAAGATAATAATAATTTCATTTTAAAAATATGTGCATTTGGCGACACGTTCAACTTTTTTAACATACAAAAACATCCCTTATCACAGACACTTCCCATCAAAAACATCTTATGTGTACAATGTGATATATATAATAGTATATAAGCAGCCAGCACCTAAACAAACAAACAAACAAAAAAAAAAAACGCTGCTGTTCTGGAAATGTCTTCTCTGTTAGTAGATACAATACTAGAAGCACATCATGTCGTACCACAGAACCCATAACAATCTTGGGAGGAAGTACCGAACCTTTCTCTGGGAATATTTTGAACGTTTTCCACGATGAATGGATGCGAGACCGACAGAGACGCCAAGCGGACTCACTTTAAGAGACTTGGAGGAGAGAGAGTACATTGGTCAATGGACTTGGCTTTCCTTTTTGTGAGAGCTTATTAGGCTCTTTTAGCTTTAGCTCTGAAAAATGTGGCCAAGTGTTTCATGTTCCTGCCAAGATACAGTTCATAGACAAGAGAGAGTCAGGTTACAGGCACTGGTGATACACAATCCCATGCAAAACCCACACATGCATGCAAATACCAAAAAATATAGAGAGCACATAAAAGCCACATGACATTTGTTAGAGTGGTTTAGATTTCTGAATGAACAGTTAAAAGACAGCTAGATTTAAAGGGATAGCCACTGAAAAATAGTCACATTAAAATAGACAGTCTCAAGCTGTAATATAAAACAACATACCAATTTTATCATTGTTCAGAAGTGCACAACTTTTACTTTACTTTTTTTGTCCTTGTCAGAGCTTGACAGCTCCTTTTGTGAGAAAAGTGTGAACTGCACTTTTGTGTTCCACAGAAAGAAAGTCAGACATGTTAGGAACGACATGAGGGAAAAAAAGACAACACATTTTCATTACTAGGTGAACTTCTCCTTTAAACAGGTTCTCGACCCTATCCGTGGCTGCTGCGGTGTGAGCTGTAACCTGAGCTTTGTTGTGTTATAGTGGAACACGTGCGTGAGCAACTGCCCATTAACCTGTGCGATAAAACTAAAGTGCTGAACAGAACTGCTCTCCGCCCGAGCCGGCAAAACCAAAGACGGTTTGTGAGGCAAAGGTCATTCACACACACATCTACTGGGTCTAAAACAAATGCACACGCACACACACGCACACACACGCACACACACGCACACACGTTGGGTTGCCATGTTCTATGGGGACTTTCCATAGCATAATGATTTTTATTCCGTACAAACTTTATATTCTCTCCCCTTACACTAACCCTGCCCATCACAGAAAACTTTCTGCATTTTTACATTTTCAAAAAACATCACTTAGTCTGAATTAAAGGGATACTCCATTTTTTTGGAAATAGGCTCATTTTACAACTCCCTCAGAGTTAAACAGTTGAGTTTTACCCTTTTAGAATCCAGTCAGCTGATTTTCTGATAATTAGAAGAATATCAGTAACCAGACAGTTTCTGGTCTCATTGACTTCCATAGTAGGAAAAAAATATACTATGGAAGTCAATGAGACCAGAAACTGTCTGGTTACTGATATTCTTCTAAATATCAGAAAATCGGCTGAATAACTCAAAAATGGTAAAACCCAAGTGTTTAACTCTGGGGAAGTGGAAAAAAAGTGGAGTATCCCTTTAAGGCCTGTTCACACCGGGACAAATTTTGCGCGTTATTCACCAACGTTTAACGTCTCATGACTAAACAAAGGGTGCCAATGTGAGTGTACACACCAACACGTTAAACTCTATGCGCAAAGGCGTCATTTAAAAAAAAAAAAACGCCTCGGGTATGTTTTAATAGTTTGATGCGCCGCGTCAGAAACTATCCGACCAATGAGATTGGCGCTTTTGCTCATGTGTCTGGAGCTTCTGAAGTTACAGTAAAACACAACTTGGGGGCGCTCAAACACAAAACGGTCTTGCCGAGCACACATATGCAACGGCGAAAGAAGATAAACGCCAAGTCAGCGTCGCCGTCTACACTGCCGGGATAAATAAGACGAGGAAGATGCGGGAGGCAAGATTCAGGCTGGGCGATAAAACGATAACGATATGTATCAGCGATAGACACGTGATCGATATCAATAAAAATGTTTTCGATATAACGTTCGATATTTTTTTTTTTTCGACGGAAGAAATCACAGGTTGCGAAGCAAGTTTGGTTGCATTAACAAAGGCACGCACTATCTGGTAACCTACGCGACGTGGGGAGTGACGCGCTAACAGGCAATCATGTAACGGTGTCAGTTTGATTGCGCCATTTCGATGTCTCGTCACTCGTGCTGCTGGATTCCTCTTCAGTAACCAGCGATTGATAAACAGAAAATGAGTGCCCTTCATCTGCATGCCGTGCAGGCTAGAATTGTGAGACATTATTGGATAATTCGCTCTATTCGCGTTTGATGTGAACACAGCATAATGAACAGGCTGCGATGTCAAGATTGTAATGCTGGAGTAGTATGTGTGCACGCGAGAGTAAGCACATGCGCGATCTAACTTTGTGTTTGTGTGAGAGATAGAGAGACAGACACGTGACGCGAGTGCGATCAAACAGTGGAGACATAAAAACATAAGCTGTCATTTTGTTAATACAGGACATCATTCAGTCTGCAAAGTGTTTACTTATAATTGTGTAGGCCTATACTCGCAATAAAACACATAAAACATATATCCAACCCCTTTTTTAAAACAGTCTGTATGTTCCATCTTTTGGACAGTCACAAAAATAGTCTCTGACAGTCATCATCAATCCGCATTGGTTTCCATTTCTTGTCCTCAAAACAGAGCACTAATCTGTTTATTTTTAAGTTACACATTAAAAAAGAGAATAAAATGTGTTGGTAGTATTTTTTTATACAGAAATCTATTTATAATTCTGATGAGAATAACGGGTTAATTCAAATTAAGGAAAACAAATATATTGATCTGAAATATAGCTAATTAGTTTTAAATTAATTCAGGTACAATTACAAAACATATCTCAAGGTATTTTTATTAATTTAATAAACTAATTACATAAAACTATTATCACTATAGATAAACCGGTTATACAGTATGTCTTTATTAATAAAACATATTTAAAAAATACAAGGCTTAAGACATTTATAAAAATGCCTTCTATATTTCTGTTTTGCTTTCCACTCCCTTGTACCAAAATAGTACCGAACCGTGATGTCTGAACCGAACCGTGACTTCTGTGTACATTACAAGGCTGAATCCAGCTTCTTATCCGCAGCTTCTTATTGACGCTATCCGTTCCACCAATAAGAAGCAGCGAATAAGAAGCTGGATTCAGCCTCGTTTTTAATTATTTGAGTTTTTCATGGTTGTGTTGACATTTCTGTCTTGGGATTATAATCAGAGGAAGGTTAAGTTTAAAATAAAAATGTTTAATTGTAATAGATTTTTTCTCCTGGTCCTTATTTTAAATGGGTCATAAAAAATTCAATAATTATCGATATCGACCGATATGAAACACTGATATCGTGATAAAGTTTTCAGCCATATCGCCCAGCCCTAGGCAAGATGAATGTAGAGCTGCTGTTCTCGTTGGTGCTTAGAACATAAAGAACTATATGACAAACGCGTCAGGGACTACAGACATCTTGATAAAAGAGAACGGTTATGGAGTGGTATTGCAGAGCAAATGGGCACCATCTAATGTCAGGGAATGAATTTCCATGTTCACTCGGTTCAGTCGTCAGTGAAAATCGCTTGGGTGCAAAATACGTTGAAAACGCTGACGAATGATGCGTGCTGATACTGCGCGGTGTGTAAGGGCCTTTATAAGCGGTTTTCCTCATGGGGACCAAAATGTCCCCTCAAGGATTTTGGATATTTCTATCTGTGTCCCCATAACGAGAGACACACACACACACACCCTGGAAGTCACAAGAATCCAGTCTTCATAGGAAGCATAGTCGACATGAATTCAAAATACACACTATTTACTTTCTTAATACATGTTCCTGGTGCTATTATGCAATATTCATCTGTGCATGTTATTCATAACCCCCCAACATTTTGTAATCTTTCATAAAAATCTAAAAACCTGCTCCGCCTTTAAAATGATTTTCCATTGTGGATGATATCATCAATCCCTCTTATTTGTAAGCCCTCCCCTCCAATCACAATCATATAGTGAAAAAATTTCACTGATTCCTGATGAATAAAATTATTTTTGATCTCACTGAAAAGCCATTTCATGTTGCATTTAAAGGTGCAGTATGTCATTTCTGTTCTATTAGTAGCACCAAACCACGTTTGCAATTATTCTTCAAAAAGTATTTTAACAAATTAAAAATATACAATGTATTTTTGAAAATGACCTACTTTTTAATGAATTCCCTCATTCCTGGTCTGGGATGTATTGCAGTAAGAAGGGGGAGAGCTGCACATGCACTGGCTTATTAGTGAAGGAACAGAGACAGTAACTGGAGGAAAGAGCAGAAGAATCAATTATGAAAGTGGGTGAGAGATGGAAGGCGTAGCATGAGGAGCAATTGAGAATATGACAGGCTAATGGGGTTTTCTGTAGCAGTGAGTTGGAGGGTTGTGGGGTCATAACCTTTTCACACTCTATTAGCTGAGTTCAGCTACTCTGCTGGAGTACATGGGCTAAAACACACACACTAATACAGCACACCTACACTTATAACATTCTCATTAGGGTAACGCAACAACCTCATTCTCAGTGCTATGATGTAAAAATGATAATATATTTAAGTTGTAAAGTATTGATACATTATAGATATTTGTACTGGATTTATGCGGATTTTAATAAAAAAAAAATGCATTTACGTAATTACAGTCTAAATTTCTAAATTTCTGTAATATATATATATATAGTAACAAATTCTACTAAATTTCACTAATATATATATATATATATATATATATATATATATATATATATATATATATATATATATATATATATATATATATATATATATATATATATTAGTGGCCTTAACTTACCTAATTTTTAAAAAAGGAACAAATTGGTACAAACTATTTTACTAAATTCAGATTGAACTAAAATAAGGGGACAAAATTATTAAAACTGAGTCACAAATTAGAAAACTTTTTTCCCCCGTTTTAATTGACGTGTAATGAAAACTGGAATAAGAATTTGCTCCCATATCAGTTGTGGGAACAAATTCTTATTCTAATTTTTTTTCCACTTCATGCAAAACAGTAACATTTTCCATAGACCTAGAAACATTCTTTGATTCTGTCAGTGCAATATGACCCAGAAATGTTCCTGACAGGTGTAGTGAAATTCAGTTCTCAGCACACTTGACAAAAACCATGATATGTAGGGCACACTATGCTGGAAACAGCCATGCATCGACTGTCATGTGATTGTCAAGAGAACCTAAGTGGCGTAATGTCAATGAATCCAGTACAAACACAAACACAAGTTTGTCAAAAGCAGGGGTGGGAGATGGATATTCCATAAAGATTTTCAGTGTGTACATACTAGAGAAGAAAAAAAAAAAAACCCTCAGACAAAAACATCCAAAACCAATTACTCAGAATCCTCCATTCAGTCTCCATATTATAACTCTGTCTCTTTCCATTCAACGTTATTGCCGTAATACAGTTTTTCCTAGAGTTTTGGTCTCTCGTCTCATGAGAGCATAGGAGGGACGGGCCCTTCTCAGGGGTCTGTAGACGTGTTGACGGGCAAGTTGGGTGGGCGATGGTGGCTACATCCTGTCGGTCAGGGACCTTTGGGTGGTGTCAGGGACACGTGGTTGGGACTGGGGCTGGTATTTTCTCCATCGTAGGCAGCTTGGTTTTCGCCTCTTGCTCCTTTCACGTCTCTGTTCCTGTCTCAGGAGCTCTTGGGTCTCCAGGAGTACGCGGCGGTTCCATGCCCGTGGTGGCGGCGCCCAGGTAGCCGTTGGCAGTGCGGGATCCCTGGTAGCTGGAGTAGCGTGGATTTTCTTTGGCGGTCTGAAAGACATCGCCGGGGGGATAGACTTTATCCCAAGAGTCTTGAGACACGGTGCTAGGGTTTTTACGTGGTTGTCTGAGGAAGACAGAAAGAAGGGTCAGAAGACAGACACGGTAAAAAAAAAAGCTCACACAATGTCCTAATCAGCAGACTGATCTCATGAAATTTCGTGTATGACATGGCAATCCGTAATTACATTACTGTATATATAAATATATAACCTACCCCGTCCCTTAACCTACCCGTCACTGGGGTTAATACCATTTATGAGTCTTCCCCACCATCCTAGGGAAAAAAATATCGCTCCCCAGATGTAGATCTACATTTTGCTTCGTTTCACTCGGACATTTCATGGTGTGTACATACACGCAGAATCAGCTCGGACATTTAACGGCGTAGACATGCACTCATACACGCGGATAGTTTACGCAAAAGTCTTAGGGCTCTATCTTGCACCCGGCGCAAATGACTTTATACACTGACGCATTTATCATTCCTATTTTGCACTCGCGCAAAAGCGGGCTTTTTTCCTCCACAGACGCATGTAAGTAAACTAACAAATGAACTTGCGCTTCCTGGGCGGGTTGGCGCAAAAAGGAGGCGTGTGTCGGCGCAAACAATCCCTGGTGCTATTTTGCAGTTCCAGAAAACAATTGCGCCAATGACCAGAAAAAACCTGGTCTAAAGTCAGTGGCGCGTTGCGCGTATATTCAGATGCTATTTTAAGCGTGCATGCTTGGCCATAATACAGAGTGTGAACAACGGATACACTGTAGATGATTCTCTCATCAACACAGATGCATTTTACTTTTGCAAATGATACATTATTATACGGAAAAATATATAAACATGAGGGAAATCATTGTTGTGTCCATGATGATGGGAAAAACAGGCATAAAGCTTACACATTTACCCAAATTATTATATGCATGTTTAACCCGAAGCTAATTTGGGTGGGTTTGTCCCATCCCCAGTGTCCCTTCTCTTTCTTTTACGGCCCTGACGAGAACATCGTTCTACTCGGCTGTGAACCGATGCTGAAGCGCGTCTGGTAAATGCGCCGTTAAAATAGAATTGCGCCACGGAACAAGCGCATCTCGTTCATCATGCTCTTAAAGGGAATGTGATATGACGCTCTTATTGGTTTATTTCCGTTACGCCCAAACCACACCTATGAATAATGAAGCTACTCCAGACCAACCCCTTTTAGATTTGCGCCAGGCGCAAGAGGCATTTATCCCGCCGGGAAAACAGCAACAGCGCCGGGATCCGCCCACAAAGTTAATTGCGCTTTGCGCTTTTGACACTTGCGTTTCAGATCGTTAAAATAGGGCCCATAATGTCATGTTGTAATCAGGGTAGTGTTGTCTAAAGTACCGATTTTGGTACCAAGTCAGAACTGAAATTAAAAAAATGTGACTATACAAGAATTTCCCTTCTAGCATTTTGAGCGCTAGCATTCTTAAACACCTTGTGTTCACACGCTCAATATATATGTCTGTGATTGGCCACAGTGATCAACACTTCAAACATGTTGTCTTCAGCGAGTGCTTACGCAGATACACAAGGGAGCATTTGAAAGCAGGTATCAGCGGATCCGTCTATCAGTGGATATATTACTTATATTAACATCCGATTGAACAGCGCTCAAAATGCTAGAGGGAAATGCTGGTATCGCCACAACACTAAATTAGACGCGCTACAATCCCGCAACACATATTTTTTTTGTCCCTAACAAGTCAGTGTCGATGATAAGATCCAAGGGATACTCTTTTAGAAACGGTTTCTATTTCTGTGACGTCATGGCTGGAAGAAACAACGCAATGATAATTAATGACTATGTGCTTTATTTAATGTTAAAAGCATCTAATGTGAGTTTGACTTATCAATTTGCGTGATCTTGAAAATAAACACAGTTGAAATTTAACAAAAGTGTATTCCATGACAAAGATCGTTTCAATCTCTCAGTAAGTATTTTTGATGATGTTAAAATGGTTTGATTTACAAGAATTTGATTATTCATTTCGTTGCTGTATGCTTGTAAGAGACTCCGCCCACATGCCCCTAAGATTGGATGTGCTTTTTTGATTGATTTTTGTCGTGTCTCATCAGTCATGTTGACTATCTGGTTAAAGGGGTATTGAACTGGCTTTTTATTGAATTTTTTTATATTGTTGTCTGCGGTCAACTTAAGATGTTCGCTTAGTTTTTACATTAAAAAACTTCAAAATAAATAAGTCAAAGACTAGTTTTGAGCCTAGCTGAAAAACGCTCGGTTTTTATGGGCGTTCTCGCATTGAAGACTTGGAAGTAAACGCCCACTGCTGTGAGTGGAGAACAGTTTCACATATTATCATGAGTTTCACTCTCGACCTGGTTTGTCACCACAAGGTAGGCAGGCCTATGTTATTTAGCTATGCGTGTAATCAGTGGGCAAGGCTAAACCGGCCATGTTGAAGTAGGCGTTGATCTTCTGCAGGGGTGGTGTTTTAACCTCTTTGACGTCATAGTTCCCCACTTTGAAAAACGAGTCATTTGCTGAGCCTGGTGTCAATAAAAGCTTTTATTGGACTAACAAAGACGTTTTCAGTCCTGAAACTTACAGGATATTTTTATTATATGATGACCCCTTAGATGTCATGTACACTGAAAGGACCTGCATCAAAGCTAGAGTCCGAGAATCATTACAGAGAGTCATCATAACAACCAGCTACAACATGCTAGAATTGTGGTGGCGAGTTGTCCAAGACAATTTTTCTTAAAAAAATGTAAAAATCACTGTTAAACACTCTTTTTGAGGCCCACTAGTGTACTTAACATCAAGAGAGTAAATAACAGGTTCCTTCGAACGTCCATCCAGTACCGGCCAATCAGATAACTAGACATTTGACTGACTTCCAGGGAGAGATGACTCTCTTGCCTAAAGGAATAGGGGAAGAAATATCAAACCTACAAATTTCTTTGTCAGACGTAGCGGCCATTGTGAGGGGTGTCCACTCAGAGCTCTCGCCGTCTTCTCTCTGCTCCGTTATTAGGATCCATTAAGTGGGAATGTGAAGTGGCTAACGTGCCACATCCCTATGCCTCGTGGCTAAATGAAGGCCCGCTCACAGCTCACTGGCCTTGCAATCTTAAAAGCGAGCGTGTGCGCACACTTCTGTTGGGATTTCACACATCGGCTCACACAAGAGAGGAGTGCTTTCAAAAACAGGCACAAAAATGTTCTAGTATCGTCCAGGATTCAGAATGTGATGGTGAAATAAGGGGTTTTTACATCTTTTTTTTGTCACTAGCAAGTTGCTAGTGTGTTCTGGGTGACTGTAGATGATCGTTTACTGGCCAAAGTCTAAAAAAAGCCCAAATATCTGTCATTATGGATGCTAGAAATGGCTTGGATCCCAATTACAATGTAAGTTGCCAGTTTTATTGATCGCTATAGGTGACAAAGAAAAGTAATAACACGCCTCTCCTCAATAAGCCACATGATTTGAAGTATCATACATGTCTTTCAAAGAAATGGTCTGTAACAAATTACACACCAAGGTTTATAGTTCAAGGTTTCGAACAAGCATTGAAAGACTTGTTTCTCTTTTTTTCTGATTGGTTATTGCGCCATTTGGTTCGTGAGGTCTGATTGGTTAGTGTTAGACAGCATGCCTTCCAGACCAGCAAAATAAAGTAAAACTGGATTTGAAAGTGCACACTGCAGTGATGCCAGGAATCACTTTGATCATGAAATACAGTTACGTGCCAATCTATCATATGCATGACATTGGAATGAGAACAAAATTGAGGTAAATTCTTGGTACTTTAGTTTTTCAGCGCACTGTTGCATAGCACGTCCACAACAAGGCTGCATATTTAAATAAGATCTTACTTCGTGACCATTAAAAAAGTAAGTTCAATAAAGAATGAATGAGTCCAGACGTACTACATGCGCCATGTTGTTGTCGCATGACATAATGTTGGCAAAAATTTAAAGAGCCCATTCAACTGACTGCACCAAACTTCGCACTGTTTTTAGTTCTGCTTTCTGTTTTCATCTGCGTTTTTACGTTGTCTGAGCCGACAATCAAGAGGAGGCATCGGGTCAGCGGCTCGCAGATCACGCCTTTTGTGGAATTTCTCAAATAACGTTTATTTACCTAATAAATTTTAACTCATAAAACACACACACAACCCCTATGAACAATCAGTCCCTCCAGGATTTCGCGGGCCTTTTTTGTGATTGTTGCGGCCTAAAATGCCTGATGTTGCGGCCGCTTCTCTAAAAAGTTGCGAATAAAAGTTACGATGTTCTTCTGCATGTTTTTATAGGTTAAAACGGCAAAGGTAGATAGATTTTTACTTAAAGTGCTCATATTATGCTTTTTGGCTTTTCCCCTTTCCTTTATTGTGTTGTTATATTTTTTTGTGCATGTTATAGGTTTACTAAAAGAGAAAAGTCCAAAGTCCACCCCAAAGTGACTTATGCCCCACAGAAAACACTGTTCATCATCTGCATCTGCTCCATTGTAGTCCAGAACTGACTTCAGAGACAAAGTCACACACACTTTGTAACACACGTTAATGAGAACAAACCCACTAACTAACCTTTAGTAACCGTATAAAAGGCAAAACAAACGATTTAAAGACACAGCAAAACCTAACAAACTAAGCTTCTTTTTTTAAAACAAGATCTGCACCTGCAAAAAAGTCAATGTGCAGAACTTTACAAACATTAAGCAGCATTTATGTTGAAAGATGCCAATACTAATAAAGTGCAAAATACAGTTTTAGGAATAGCCACTAAAGTTAAATGGTGGAAAAATCTAAAGTTTGATAATGTATTTTGATATAGCTAATTATAATATAGCCGCATATCCAATAAAGCTGTTCTCATTTCCTTATTTTTTTTTTTTTTTTTTGTCAGACAATAGAACGAGTAGGCTAGCTATTTTTTATGTTTTATGTATTTTCTGAATTGAGAGAGTTCGGGAACTGGGTGAACTAATGCACTGTGATAGTGAGTAGCCTATTACAAGTGATGAACACAAGAAAAGAAAGGAAAATAAAATGGTCAAACTCAGTTCTTTAAACATAAAACAAAAGAGAAGCAGATAAGTGATAAGTCCGTGGAAACAATACTGCTCATTCACGTCTGTCAGCTGCCGTGCTGCTCCTCTCAGCCGTTCACTGAACAGGGACGCAGAGAGACGGTGTGACGGCAGGGAGAAAGCAAACCTCGCGCTCTCAGAATTGTGCTGGCAACATTTGGTTACTGAGGTTTGTCCAAAAAGCCGCTAGATTTGTCTCTAGTCACTTTTTTTGTATATATCACTAAAGGGGTCTGCAATGTCGCTAAAAATAGCGACAAAGACGCTATGTTGGCAACATTGGCCTTTTCTGTTATTTTTGTAGGTAGCCTAAATGTGAGACGTTGGCAGTCCACATCTGCTGCGTCTTCTGAACAAAACAAGTGAGTTTGCTGACGTATGACGACGCTTTGCAGGAGACCGCGGCGCGATGATTGGTCAAAGTTGCAGAAAAGTTGCGGTGATTTTTCAAAATTGCAAGGCGCACTGAATTCACATGGATTTGTTGAAGTTGTGTTAATAGTTGCGATCGCGACATCGCGACACCTGGAGGGACTAAACAATGACAGATGTTAATTTTTGGGAAGGAAAAAGCCATTTATTTGCTTGTGATATTACCATTGATAAATAAACATGAATGAGTCAATAGAGATACACATGTGCGTCTCTATCTCCTAACGTTACAGCCGCGTTTTCCGCCATTTTCAAATATAACAACTCCTCTCCCGTGGCATCATGGAATCTTTAGAATCTCGCCGGAAGTAGTAGGTCATCCGGGTACTTTTCGCCTACTGTTTTTTGAAATCTATGATTTCGGACATACTATCTCTGCTCGTGTACTGTTTTTCGCATACTATATAGTAGTGAAGTATTCGATTAGCATTCAGACTAGCATGGTCAAGTTCATGTGCGCCTTTCCCTGTTTAAGAACTACCAGCCCAATGTAGCAACAGCTTAACCAGTTGTGTAAGACTGGGGCAGGGCTATCTGTTTGTTCAACCAATAGAAGACAGGGAAGTATTTGTGAAACTTGTTTAAAAACAGTCATTATTTTGCAATTCTGATGTCACACTACACAGTTCACACTTCATAGATAGTGATATGCAGTATCTCTATGATAATGTCACAACACGGGTAAAAACATTAATGACAGAATAAGAACAAAGTAGTTTCCCCTTTGTCTCAATAGCTACATTATTTGTATCTGAAACACACCTGGTGTGCATAACAGTTTATCAAAAGGACAACAGACATACACACAGAGAACAATATTATCTCAACACCTTGAGTAATGTTTGCTAACCGAAAGCAGAACGTGAGGCTGGAATGCGAGACCTGAATCTTATCTCTGCTACTGAGTGTTGCCGTATTATAACGTGCAGCTGCTGCATGAAGTTGCTCGCTGTTTCACATGACTTGCATTACTGCTAATCAGCGTACACTTCACTTATCTGTCTTATTTTCTGTTCCTCCCTTTCTGTCTCTTTAATCCACCTCCCAAAACAGAATCCCTTCATTAGCCAAGTGTTAAATCTGAACCCACAGGGTAAACACACAGTTAAAGCTTGGTTATAATCCATGCAACTGTTGATCAATCCAAGCTGCGTTAAGATTGGTGGAGCGGTGACGTTCCAGTAAGTCCTTGCATTACTAATGAGCGCGCATCTCGACCGGGTCCTCCAGAGGACAGGGGTCATTTCACACCAGCTTGACCCTGCTTGACCGACGCTATGAGATTATGGGTGGAATGTGCATCAAAGGGCCGCCAGTCGTGCCGAGTTTCCCCAGGGAAAGTGTCAAAGCTCCGTCAAGATCTAGTCGGTGGATTCCTTATAATAAAGCCGGCGTTTTCGTCTGAAGTTCGCTCAATATAGACGACGACATTGAATCTTCATTCACATTGCTTAAGGCAATGAGAAATAGTGGAAGCTGATTGGTTGAATTGATTAACTGTCATTATGTCCACGTAGTGTGGAGTAGTAAATGTCGACCTCTCTATCGACCCTAGGACTTTCTCTACTCTCTTGGGAATGAGCGAAGAAAAAGAAGGAGAAGAACGATGGATGGAACTGGGATTTTTGATGCAAGGCCCCCCTCCTTTCTGCAGTGTGTTCTGGGTTTTGTCATTGCTTGAGGGGGACTAATTCTGTAATTGTACATATCCTGGTTACAACGTTCTCAAAGCCAATAAAAACAAGCACCAAGCATGTAAGTTAGACCACACACACACACACACAGTTCCCAATAATTCCTTGTCAAAATCCCAGCAGACCATAATCTTATACTTTAAAAAAGAATGCATTGTGTATATTTATATTGTGTGTATTCTGTTTACAAGGTAACCATTATCAAAGTACCAATTTATTTAAAAAACAAAAAAAAAAACAAATTTTGACTAGTTGTGTAAGATGTCTTTGCAATTCTGGTGCCACATAAATTACACTGTTTAAACTTCTGCATGTAACTTGCAATTTCTACTGCAACTAGTGTTTAGTTTGTTGAATAGAAGTGTGCTCAAATATCAGACAAAGTGGTCAGACTTTTTACCTGGCAGACAGACTGGGAAACTATATCATATAGAGGCTGACTTTTGAAGCTTCAATGTCAACCTTCAAGATTTGTTGTCTGTTTAGTGGATAAAATCCACTCTTAGACCACTCTAAGACCACCTCAGCCAGCATCTACAACATGACTGCATTGTGAAGGTGACTTTTGAGCTGGTACATTTTCATCAGAAAACATGACGTTATGTTTTCCTGCTGTGCTGTAAATAAAATGTACTGAAATATTGAGTGAAACTTTATCAGCACCGCCTGCAGCCCCCACCATTTTTAGTTAAGTATGTAAAGCTCCAATGCGGGAATTTCTTCTTATGTCTGTTGGCTGGATGCTTTGCATGAACTGAAGCAGATTAAGAAGATACCAATGCCTGCAAGTAGAAACGCTGATATCAAACTCAGCCCGCGGGCAACAGTCTAAGCTTTATTGACATTTATGACAAATATGCAAAGGGGAGAAGGAAAGAGAGAAAGTGAAGAGAGAAGATAAAACAGATGAGGGATGGGGCCGATATCCACCCCCCCACCCACACACACACACAAAAAAAAAGAAGAGGGGGCCCAATAGACTGCAGTTGCCAAGATAAGACTTCCCTCAACAAACCGGTTCTCGGGCTGATCTTTATTAGGTTTCAGGAGGGGCACATTCTCTCGGCCTGTGAGCATGAAGACAGACGTTGTTGCTGTTCGGAGGGCTTAGAGCAGAAGACAGAACCGACCACATGACAATGGCATGACTACAGTGAGAAACACCACTGAGGTCAGAGGGAGTGTGGGAGACATGCACAGAAGATTGCACACATATTTGGTTTATGGCTAATTTTTTAGCATGCATTTATTACAATATTACTTTTCACTGCTTTGCTCAAGTCGTTTCGACAACGTATGTGCTCATATTTGAGATTTACTGCTTGAATGTGAGGAATACCTTTACAACATGTATTTGGCCAGTACCGTGGTGCAGTATGCAGATGATTTCATTGAATTTTAGGGGTGTAACGATACACAAAACTGACGGTTTCGATTTTCCCACGGTTTTGATGTCTCGGTTCGGTTCGATTCTGTATGGTTTTGAAAGCTAAAATGGCTTTTTTTTTCTTTCTTTTTTTACCAGTGGTTTAATGAAAAAAAAAATGGTCTTTGTCTTTAAATTAATTCAATTACAATTAAACATTTCACAAGGATTAAAAAAAAATCTGCTAATGCTGTAAACTATATAGGGAGCCGCACATTACTATAACATTAAAGGTCATAGACTTTTAACCTAAATTCAGATGCTATTTATTTTTTAGATATAATAATCAACACACAACACATTGTATGAAAACATGTAAACTGGCAGTTTTTGTATTAACTTGTGTTTTTACTCTTATTTGTTGTTGAAATATAATAATTTACACAGTTTTAATTTTCATGAAAGATATTTTAAACATACATTAAATAAATCAAGATATCATAAACAGGTTAAGCAAAATATAATATACATAGTGCATTTATTTAGTGCAAGAGTTATTTTATAGGAAGTTGTGGACACTGAATCACTTGCCTGTTGAGGTAAATATAATGCTAGTGACAAGCTATGCTGTTTTATTGACGTCTTTCCGCTGCTGAAACACTGATTGAGCGAGTACACGAGTTATGATGCCTTTCAGTAAGTATACTATATCTTTCAACATACCTTCAGGTGTCTTTTCTGTAACTGAGGAAGAGATGATCGCGTTTACTCGCGCGCCGCGCTGCCGCTTGAAATGAGGAGCCTATTAGTTATAGTAAGCCCACAGCGATCGTGTCACGCCACATCAAAGAGCGCCAAAACGCCAAAACGTTTCATTTTCGTGATCAAATAGACAGAATTGGAAAGATTACACGCTTGTTATCGAAAGTAACAAAACACAGAGCTTGTTATTTGGTGTTAATGGTGGTTAGGCTACAAAACTGAATTCGTTGTGTACTGTATACATAAGACATGAGGTCCATTGAGCCGGGCTGGGCGGGGCCTGGGGTAGCAGGGGCGGCGGGGCGTGTTCGGTACGCAATGACAGTATCGCGATTCGAATCGTGAGTTCAGTATCGCGGTTTTTCAGTTCGGTTTAAAAATCGTTACACCCTATTGAATTTACATGGTACCGCAAGGTTCCACAAACAAAACATAGCAAGGCATTAAAATGATACCATAATAATTATAATTTTTAGTATTATTGAACTATTCCAGCCCGTTCTCATTCCCAAGGCGTCGTATACTGACGCTTTTGCCAATGCGTAGACATCCAACACACACGGCACCCTTTAGCGTCAATATGAGACGCAGATATATGTGGGGCAGAAGGCGCCTCCTAGTGGTCTAAGCCTAACCCTACCCCAGACCTAAACCCACCCTTAACCAAAGCATGTTATATTGAAGCTAAAGGGTGCCATGTGCGTTGGATGTATAAGCATTGGCAAAAGTTTCACTATATGATGCCCTAGGATGAGAATACGTTGACTATTCAGCAAGGATCTATTCAATTGATCAAAAGTGACAGTAAAGGCATTTATAATGTTACAAACAAATTCTATTTTGAAAAAAAAATGCTGTCCTTTAACTAATTTTTATTATTAACAAAATCAAATAAACTTACATATAGTAATGTAATGCTAGAATTGTTTAAAATTACTTTTTTTATACATTTACATTTACTTTACATTTCAATTCCAGAGGTTGTGCACAAACGTTCAACATGAGCTGTAGAATTGCTTTCCTGCTCTTCAAAAAAGGTTCACTTTAACATGAAAACCTAACCTGTGCTTTAGGGAAATATTATTCATTTAGTGTTATTGTTGTGAGACTGAATGTGTGGTTACTGATGTAATCTGAGATATTGTGTGTGGTGTCGTCTCTTACCGCGGTAAGGAGTTGTATTGCCTCTGGGCTTGAGTAAAAGAGTCCTCTCTCTGTTTCTGCATTTGCACCTCTACAGAAACCGAATGCCGCCCCGTTGGTGTGTAAGAGCCTGTGTTGGCCTGAAATGTGAATAAACACTCCTGTTACACACAAACAGTATAACACATCTTAAAACATTGCTTTTTGTGTTCCCATAGCAGAAAGAAAGTCATATAAGCTTTGAACAAGATTTGATAAGCACAGCATCAGTTCAGATTTCACGGTCAGGTATAGGGGTATAATAATTGAAGATCACTACCAATTCTTCCTAAAACACAAGGTGCACTAATGAGAAGCATGACTACCACACCCGAAAGCAATTAGCCTCGAGTGCACTTGTGCTTCAATTGGCTGACTTCGCATGAATGCTGCATTAATGCAGAGAGGCGAACGTTTAAACGACTCATAAGACAAAGTTATGGGGAAAAACAGAAGTATTAAACATTATGGCGATGGTTTTACAACATCCAGGAGAATCAGGCAATTTTATCCATGTCTGATAAAGGCTGAGCAACATCTCCAGTGAGACACAATTTAATAGCTAAAGGCCCAGGAAAATTTCTTCATTTGCAATATATAAGCCAAAAACAGAGAAAAGGAAATGCTTTTATTATGAGCTACAAGCAACAATCAAGTAATTATTCACAGCGAGATGTTTTAATGAGATTTGGACTGAAAAGACACTGAAGCAAGTAAAAATCAGGTGTGTGAGAGAGAAGTGTGTGTCTTCTACACACCATAAATATGGTTGTCAATCCTCCTCTGTACACACACGGGTTAGGAAATTCATTGAATTCCCATTCAATGAATAAAAATTCAAGTTGTGACAACCAGTATTATAAATTAAAAGGGCTAATAATGTTTGCCGTTTAGAATTCATATTCAGTGGCATATTGACCTTTATAATGCCATTTTTAACCACATTTAGTCAATTCATCTCAAACACTTTCAATGAATCTTATATTCCAGCTTTTAGCTGAAAGTTAAATACCAATTGCAAAACACAATGAACTTCCACAGTACTAATTTAATGGCAGTTCAGAATAACATCATTACACTGCATGTAGAGCCTGATTTTTTTAAAAAGTTCATCAGTTCAATGCTTATAAAAACACAAAAGCATGACATCCAGATCTCTCTCATTATTCACACAAAATTTTCGAACACAGAGCAGACAACAATACGAAACCCACCTGAACAAACACAAAAAGTGGCCTGATGGAGAGACGAGACGTAATTATAAAAAATTGTCCACAGCAGTTCAGAGCAAGAAAGCATGACACAGCTGGATGGAGAGTAGAGGTAGCTTGCTATACCCAGACTTCAAAATCACGTATAATCGTTAAGATTACAGCGCAGCGTGACCCGTAGCCTTTAATATCAAAGACTGGTTCAGCTCGTGGTGCAAGGGGGGTCAGAGTACACACATGCTCCATGTGCAACAATATTTACTGCGCTGTACACTCAACCACTTCCAGAAACCCGCTCCCGACATATGGATTTAATTTGAGAACTGATTCACTTGACTGGGTGAGTGCGAGAAAATAGAGATAAAAAAGGATAGAAAGCAGAAGTCTAAAGGAAAATTAGTATGTCATTCTGCAAAAAGGTATCATTATTAGCAAGTTATGACAACACTGAGGTGTCTGTCTTGCGTTAAAGGACAGGACAATAGAGAATGGGAAAGTGACAACAGCTATAGACAGACTCATCATTCCTCTCATCCCTTAGAAACTCACTTTTCTGCTCGAGTGCTTGTACACTAGGAAAGGTTTATCTATATCATTTAGTGCCAGAGCGCTCTAGCAGCCACTCAAACACCTTAACAGCATAGCAGCTTGACGAAAGGACACGCTAACAATGCACTGAAAACAATACAAATGACGATCCAAAACACCCTGGCATGGCGACACTGGTAATACCTGGCAACATTTTAGAAACCTCCCAGAACACCCTGGTAACAACACACTAAAACACTAACCACCTAGCAAGAATTCAAAAGCATTTCAAAGGACCCAAGCGACTACATAGCAAAAACCACAAGAACACCCTAATAATAACCTAAAAACACCATAGAAACCCCTCAGAGGATCCCCAAACTGCATAGCAACACACTAAAAAACCACCTAGCAACACCTTAGAAACCTTTTCAGAAGACCACATGTACCACATAGTGACGTATTAAAAACCCAATACCTCCTTAATAACCACCTAACACCTTAGAAACACCTTGCATTGCAGCACACTAAAACAGCCAAGACACCCTAATAACTACTTGAAAACACCTTAGAAACGTCACAGAAGGCATTAGCAACTGCATAGCAACACACTAAAACAGTCAGGACACCCTAATAACTACCTAACAACCCCTTAGAAACATCACAAAAGGGATAGCAACACACTACAACAGACAGGACACCCTAATAACTACCTAACAACCCATTAGAAACGTCACAGAAGGCATAGCAACACAATAAAACAGCCAGGACACCCTAATAACTACCTAACAACACCACTGAAACATCACAGAAGGCATAGCAGCACACTAAAACAGCCAGGACACCCTAATAACTACCTGACAACACCTTAGAAACGTCACAGAATGCATTAGCAACTGCATAGCAACAGACTAAAACAGGACACCCTAATAACTTCATAACAACACCATTGGAACATCACAGAAGGCATAGCAGCACACTAAAACAGCCAGGACACCCTAATAACTACCTGACAACACCTTAGAAACGTCACAGAAGGCATTAGCAACTGCATAGCAACACACTAAAACAGGACACCCTAATAACTTCCTAAAAACACCATTGAAACATCACAGAAGGCATAGCAGCACACTAAAACAGCCAGGACACCCTAATAACTACCTGACAACACCTTTGAAACATCACAGAAGGCATAGCAGCACACTAAAACAGCCAGGACACCCTAATAACTACCTGACAACACCTTTGAAACGTCACAGAAGGCATTAGCAACTGCATAGCAACACACTAAAACAGTCAGGGCACCCTAATAACTACCTAACAACACCATAAAAACGTCACAGAAGGCATAGCAACACATCAAATCAGACAGGATACCCTAAATAACTACCTAACAACACCTTAGAAACGTCACAGAAGGCATAGCAACACATTAAAACAGCCAGGACACCCAAATAACTACCTGACAACACCTTAGAAACATCACAGAAGGCATTAGCAACTGCATAACAACACACTAAAACAGTCAGGACACCCTAATAACTACCTGACAACACCTTAGAAATATCACAGAAGGCATAGCAACACATTAAAACAGCCAGGACACCTTAATAACTAACTGACAACACCTTAGAAACATCACAGAAGGCATTAGCAACTGCATAGCGACACACTAAAACAGTCAGGACACCCTAATAACTACCTAACAACACCATTGAAACGTCACAGAAGGCATAGCAACACATTAAAACAGCCAGGACACCCTAATAACTACATGTCAACACATTAGAAACGTCACAGAAGGCATTAGCAACTGCATAGCAACACACTAAAACAGGACACCATAATAACTACCTGACAACACCTTAGAAACATCACAGAAGGCATTAGCAACTGCATAGCAACACACTAAAACAGTCAGGGCACCCTAATAACTACCTAACAACACCTTAGAAACGTCACAGAATGCATTAGAAACTGCATAGCGACACACTAAAACAGTCAGGACACCCTAATAACAACCTAACAACACCATTGAAACGTCACAGAAGGCATAACAACACATTAAAACAGCCAGGACACCCTAATAACTACCTGTCAACACATTAGAAACGTCACAGAAGGCATTAGCAACTGCATAGCAACACACTAAAACAGTCAGGGCACTCTAATAACTACCTAACAACACCTTAAAACGTCACAGAAGGCATTAGCAACTCTATAGCAACACACTAAAACAGTCAGGGCACCCTAATAACTAGCTGACAACACCTTAGAAACATAACAGAAGGCATTAACAACTGCATAGCAACACACTAACAAAGGACACCCTAATAACTACCTAACAACACCATAGAAACATCACAGAAGGCATAGCAACACACTAAAACAGTCAGGGCACCCTAATAACTACCTGACAACACCTTAGAAACATCACAGAAGGCATTAGCAGCTGCATAGCAACACACTAAAACAGGACACCCTAATAACTACCTAACAACACCATAAAAACATCACAGAAGGCATAGCAACACACTAAAACAGCCAGGACACCCTAATAACTACATGTCAACACATTAGAAACGTCACAGAAGGCATTAGCAACTGCATAGCAACACACTAAAACAGGACACCATAATAACTACCTGACAACACCTTAGAAACATCACAGAAGGCATTAGCAACTGCATAGCAACACACTAAAACAGTCAGGGCACCCTAATAACTACCTAACAACACCTTAAAACGTCACAGAATGCATTAGAAACTGCATAGCAACACACTAAAACAGTCAGGACACCCTAATAACAACCTAACAACACCATTGAAACGTCACAGAAGGCATAACAACACATTAAAACAGCCAGGACACCCTAATAACTACCTGTCAACACATTAGAAACGTCACAGAAGGCATTAGCAACTGCATAGCAACACACTAAAACAGTCAGGGCACTCTAATAACTACCTCACAACACCTTAAAACATAACAGAAGGCATTAACAACTGCATAGCAACACACTAAAAAAGGACACCCTAATAACTACCTAACAACACCATAGAAACATCACAGAAGGCATAGCAACACACTCAAACAGTCAGGGCACCCTAATAACTACCTGACAACACCTTAGAAACAACACAGAAGGCATTAGCAACTGCATAGCAACACACTAAAACAGGACACCCAAATAACTACCTAACAACACCATAGAGACATCACAGAAGGCATTAGCAGCTGCATAGCAACACACTAAAACAGGACACCCTAATAACTACCTAACAACACCATAAAAACATCACAGAAGGCATAGCAACACACTAAAACAGCCAGGACACCCTAATAACTACCTGACAACACCTTAGAAACATCACAGAAGGCATTAGCAACTGCATAGCAACACAATAAAACAGGACACCCTAATAACTACCCAACAACACCATAGAAACATCACAGAAGGCATAGCAACACACTAAAACAGCCATGACACCCTAATAACTACCTGACAACACCTTAGAAACATCACAGAAGGCATTAGCAACTGCATAGCAACACACTAAAACAGCCAGGGCACCCTAATAACTACCTAACAACACCTTAAAACGTCACAGAAGGCATTAGCAACTCTATAGCAATACACTAAAACAGTCATGGCACCCTAATAACTAGCTGACAACACCTTAGAAACATCACAGAAGGCATTAGCAACTGCATAGCAACACACTAAAACAGGACACCCTAATAACTACCTAACAACACCATAGAAACATCACAGAAGACATAGCAACACACTAAAACAGTCAGGACACCCTAATAACTACCTGACAACACCTTAGAAACGTCACAGAAGGCATTAGCAACTGCATAGCAACACACTAAAACAGGACACCCTAATAACTGCCTAACAACACCATAGAAACATCACAGAAGGCATTAGCAACTGCATAGCAACACACTAAAACAGCAGACACCCTAATAACTACCTAACAACACCATAGAAACATCACAGAAGGCATTAGCAACTGCATAGCAACACACTAAACAGCAGGACACCCTAATAACTGCCTAACAACTCCATAGAAACATCACAGAAGACATAGCAACACACTAAAACAGCCAGAACACCTAAATAACTACCTGACAACACCTTAGAAACATCACAGAAGGCATTAACAACAGCATAGCACACACTAAAACAGTCAAGACACCCTAATAACTACCTAACAACACCTTAGAAACATCACAGAAGGCATAGCAACACACTAAAACAGCCAGGACACCCTAATAACTACCTGACAACACCTTAGAAATGTCACAGAAGGCATTAGCAACTGCATAGCAACACACTAAAACAGTCAGGGCACCCTAATAACTACCTGACAACACCTTAGAAACATCACAGAAGGCATAGCAACACACTAAAACAGCCAGGACACCCTAATAACTACCTGACAACACCTTAGAAACATCACAGAAGGCATTAGCAACTGCATAGCAACACACTAAAACAGGACACCCTAATAACTACCTAACAACACCATAGAGACATCACAGAAGGCATTAGCAGCTGCATAGCAAGACGCTAAAACAGCCAGGACACCCTAATAACTACCTGACAACACCTTAGAAACATCACAGAAGGCATTAGCAACTGCATAGCAACACACTAAAACAGTCAGGGCACCCTAATAACTACCTAACAACACCTTAGAAACATCACAGAAGGCATTAGCAACTGCATACCAACACACTAAAACAGGACACCCTAATAACTACCTAACAACATCACAGAAGACATAGCAACACACTAAAACAGCCAGAACACCCTAAATAACTACCTGACAACACCTTAGAAACATCACAGAAGGCATTAACAACTGCATAACAACACACTAAAACAGTCAGGACACCCTAATACCTACCTGACAACACCTTAGAAACATCACAGAAGGCATAGCAACACACTAAAACAGCCAGAACACCCTAATAACTACCTGACAACACATTAGAAATGTCACAGAAGGCATTAGCAACTGCATAGCAACACACTAAAACAGTCAGGGCACCCTAATAACTACCTGACAACACCTTAGAAACATCACATAAGGCATAGTAACACACTAAAACAGCCAGGACACACTAATAACTTCCTGACAACACCTTAGAAACATCACAGAAGGCATTAGCAACTGCATAGCAACACACTAAAACAGGACACCCAAATAACTACCTAACAACACCATAGAGACATCACAGAAGGCATTAGCAGCTGCATAGCAAACACTAAAACAGCCAGGACACCCTAATAACTACCTGACAACACCTTAGAAACATCACAGAAGGCATTAGCAACTGCATAGCAACACACTAAAACAGGTCACCCTAATAACTACCCAACAACACCATATAAACATCACAGAATGCATAGCAACACACTAAAACAGCCATGACACCCTAATAACTACCTGACAACACCTTAGAAACATCACAGAAGGCATTAGCAACTGCATAGCAACACACTAAAACAGTCAGGGCACCCTAATAACTACCTAACAACACCTTAGAAACGTCACAGAAGGCATTAGCAACTGCATACCAACACACTAAAACAGGACACCCTAATAACTACCTAACAAACATACACAGAAGACATAGCAACACACTAAAAACAGCCAGGACACCCTAATAACTACCTGACAACACCTTAGAAATGTCACAGAAGGCATTAGCAACTGCATAGCAACACACTAAAACAGTCAGGACACCCTAATAACTACCTAACAACACCTTAGAAACATCACAGAAGGCATTAGCAACTGCAGAGCAACCCACTAAAACAGGACACCCTAATAACTACCTAACAACACCTTAGAAATGTCACAGAAGGCATTAGCAACTGCATAGCAACACACTAAAATCAGGACACCCTAATAACTACCTAACAACACCATAGAAACATCACAGAAGACATAGCAACACACTAAAACAGCAGACACCCTAATAACTACCTGACAACACCATAGAAATATCACAGAAGGCATTAGCAACTGCATAGCAACACACTAAAACAGGACACCCTAATAACTACCTAACAACACCATAGAAACATCACAGAAGGCATAGCAACACACTAAAACAGCCAGGACACCCTAATAACTACCTGACAACACCTTAGAAACATCACAGAAGGCATTAGCAACTGCATAGCAACACACTAAAACAGGACACCCTAATAACTACCTAACAACACCTTAAAACATCACAGAAGGCATTAGCAACTCTTTAGCAACACACTAAAACAGCCAGGACACCCTAATAACTACCTGACAACACCTTCAAAACATCACAAAAGGCATTAGCAACTGCATAGCAACACACTAAAACAGCCAGGACACCCTAATAACTACCTGACAACACCTTAGAAACGTCACAGAAGGCATTAGCAACTGCATAGCAACACACTAAAACAGTCAGGACACCCTAATGACTACCTAACAACACCATAGAACAGGGTTTCTCAACTCCAGTCCTCCTTGACCAACTGCTATGCATGTTGTGCATGTCTCCCTTATTTAACACACCTGATTCAGATCCTTAGCTCATTAGGTTAGACTCTTATGCTATCTCCAACGAGCTGAGGACTCTGAATAAGGTGTGTTAAATAAGGAGACATGCACAATGCGCAGAGCAGTGGTGTCTCGAGGACTGGAATTGAGAAATCCTGCCATAGATACATCACAGATGGCATAGCAACACACTAAAACAGTCAGGATACCCTAATAACTACCTAACAACACCATAGAAACGTCACAGAAGGCATTAGCAACTGCATAGCAACACACTAAACAGCTAGGACACCCTAATAACTACCTAACAACACCATAGAAACGTCACAGAAGGCATAGCAACATCACTAAAACAGCCAGGACACCCTAATAACTACCTGACAACACCTTAGAAATGTCACAGAAGGCATTAGCAACTGCATAGCAACACACTAAAACAGGACACCCTAATAACTACCTAACAACACCTTAGAAACGTCACAGAAGGCATTAGCAACTGCATAGCAACACACTAAAACAGTCAGGGCACCCTAATAACTGCCTAACAACTCCATAGAAATATCACAGAAGACATAGCAACACACTAAAACAGACAGGACACCCTAATAACTACCTGACAACATCTTAGAAATGTTACAGAAGGCATTAGCAACTGCATAGCAACACACTAAAACAGGACACCCTAATAACTACCTAACAACACCTTAGAAACATCACAGAAGGCATAGCAGCACACTAAAACAGCCAGAATACCATAATAACTACCTGACAACACCTTAGAAATGTCACGGAAGGCATTAGCAACTGCATAGCAACACACTAAAACAGGACACCCTAATAACTACCTGACAACACCTTAGAAACGTCACAGAAGGCATTAGCAACTGCATAGCAACACACTAAAACAGTCAGGGCACCCTTATAACTACCTGACAACACCTTAGAAACATCACAGAAGGCATTAGCAACTGCATAGCAACACACTAAAACAGGACACCCTAATAACTACCTTACAACAACATAGAAACTTCACCAAAGGCATTAGCAACTGCATAGCAACACACTAAAACAGGACACCCTAATAACTGCCTGACAACAGCTTAGAAACGTCACAGAAGGCATTAGCAACTGCATAGCAACACACTAAAACAGGACACCCTAATAACTACCTAACAACACCTTAGAAACATCACAGAAGGCATAGCAACACACTAAAACAGCCAGGACACCCTAATAACTACCTGTCAACACCTTAGAAACGTCACAGAAGGCATTAGCAACTGCATAGCAACACACTAAAACAGTCAGGGCACCCTAATAACTACCTAACAACACCATAGAAACATCACAGAAGGCATTAGCAACTGCATAGCAACACACTAAAACAGTCAGGGCACCCTAATAACTGCCTAACAACTCCATAGAAATATCACAGAAGACATAGCAACAAACTAAAACAGACAGGACACCCCAATAACTACCTGACAACACCTTAGAAACGTCACAGAAGGCATTAGCAACTGCATAGCAACACACTAAAACAGTCAGGACACCCTAATAACTACCTAACAACACCTTAGAAACATCACAGAAGGCATAGCAACACACTAAAACAGCCAGGACACCCTAATAACTACCTGACAACACCTTAGAAATGTTACAGAAGGCATTAGCAACTGCATAGCAACACACTAAAACAGGACACCCTAATAACTACCTAACAACACCTTAGAAACATCACAGAAGGCATAGCAGCACACTAAAACAGCCAGAACACCATAATAACTACCTGACAACACCTTAGAAATGTCACGGAAGGCATTAGCAACTGCATAGCAACACACTAAAACAGGACACCCTAATAACTACCTAACAACACCTTAGAAACGTCACAGAAGGCATTAGCAACTGCATAGCAACACACTAAAACAGTCAGGGCACCCTTATAACTACCTGACAACACCTTAGAAACATCACAGAAGGCATTAGCAACTGCATAGCAACACACTAAAACAGGACACCCTAATAACTACCTTACAACAACATAGAAACTTCACCGAAGGCATTAGCAACACACTAAAAACCAGGACACCCTAATAACTGCCTGACAACAGCTTAGAAACGTCACAGAAGGCATTAGCAACTGCATAGCAACACACTAAAACAGGACACCCTAATAACTACCTAACAACACCTTAGAAACATCACAGAAGGCATAGCAACACACTAAAACAGCCAGGACACCCTAATAACTACCTGTCAACACCTTAGAAACATCACAGAAGGCATTAGCAACTGCATAGCAACACACTAAAACAGTCAGGGCACCCTAATAACTACCTAACAACACCATAGAAACATCACAGAAGGCATTAGCAACTGCATAGCAACACACTAAAACAGGACACCCTAATAACTGCCTAAAAACACATTAGAAAGATCACACAAGGCATAGGAACACACTAAAACAGCCAGGACACCCTAATAACTACCTGACAACACATTAGAAACGTCACAGAAGGCATTAGCAACTGCATAGCAACACAGTAAAACAGTCAGGACACCCTAATAACTACCTAACAACACCATAGAAACGTCACAGAAGGCATTAGCAACCTCATAGCAACACACTAAAACAGGACACCCTAATAACTACTAACAACACCAGAAACATCACAGAAGGCATAGCAACACACTAAAACAACCAGAACACCATAATAACTACCTGACAACACCTTAGAAACATCATAGGAGATGTTGGCAACTGCATATAAACACACTTAAGCACTCTAATAATGACCTAGCAACAAAACCACACATACTGCATACACTGTAAAACCTGATGAGTTAGTTCAACTCAAACCGTTTGAGGAAACCGATTGCCTTAAATCATTTAAGTTTATTAACTCAAACAATTTAAGAATAAAAAAAATATTTGATTTGTTTCCAAGTAACTCAATAACTTATTGTTAAGATAACTTGGGTAAATAAAGTTAATAGTACTAATTAGTTACTATAACTTAAATCTATGATGTACACTGTACGGAAATAGATATCCCAGCCGTTTCAGTTAAACTTAAGTTCATCTAAATTAAAATAAATAATTTAATAAAACTCAAACAATGAAACAGTTCAGTTTACTTAAAATATATCAGTTCTGTGAACTTGAAAGAAAAAGAAAGTGCTAAATACTCATAAAAATGAATTTGACTGAACTAATTCATTGAATTATGTTTGTCCTACTCAAAACAATTAATAATTTTGACCGTTAGGGTTTACAGTGCAAAACCCAAGACCATCTTAATAACCACCTGGCAGCACCTTAAAAACCTCTCAGAAAATATTAGCAATACACTAAGGCTGCGTTCGGAATCGCATACTCAATGAGTAGGTACTTAATTTCAACAAGTACTTACTCAACGAGCGGTAGCTACTTTATAACCAAATCACGTTGAGTATGAATGTGAACCGGACATCTGCCATGTTGACGTTATCATGTGACCTACTACGACGCGTTATCAC
>JAQIUQ010006049.1:0-60000 GCA_030378365.1 Hybognathus amarus | reverse complement strand
CATGAATTGCTTGCCAGCACTGAGGTCCTTGTAAAAGAGGAGAAAAGGACACAAACACGGGCCTAATTTGTGCATGTGTGTGATCTATGCACTGGCATAATACTTCGTCCCTTGTGTGGTCTGATCGTCTTAACAAAAGATTGATGTTTATTGGTTGAGACAGGCCGGCAAGCCTCTGGAAAGAACATGCTCTTTATGACAAACATCTGGAAAAGCCCCTTTCAAAGTCATAGCGAAAAACGCTGGGCGTGATTTACAAGGGAGGCATAACAAGACACGTCTAATTGTCTATTTACCGGTGGAGGTCTGTGACAGGTTCTGGCCATGGGGCGATTGTCGGCGATCTGGGATGGCAGCTCGTCGCCACACATAAAAACCTGATGACGGGCTTCTTTCAGTCCTCGGGGGATTGTGAACACAGAGAACACACCTTAATCACTGTCCTAATGTGTGTCTCATGCTGTCAGAACTCACGCTGGGTTTGAAGGATTATCTGGGTGTACTTACCCATTTTTCTTCATAAAGAAATGAGCGGCGTTTGATGTGAAGTTGGGAGTTTTGCCACATAGCTACATATTTAAAAGGCAATCAATCACTGTTTCATGGCACTTTGATTTTATGTTGCACTTGAGGGACATTTCTGAATGGTGTAATGCACGGTATTTATAATCAAAGCTATAAATAACAACCAAGAGACTTTGTAACTAGGTGGTCACAAGTAAATGTTAATTAGTTGAGTGCTTTTCATTTGAAAACAATAAATCTTACTGAAAATACAGTGGGGACACCATGGTATGATGATGATTGAAATGATAATGATACTCAATGATAATCATATATTTCATGGTATTTAGAAAGCACTCTAATGGTACTTATAGTAATAATTCAGAATACCATGGTACTTGTTAAATAATTCAAACAAAGAAACGGTACTACCATGGATGAGAGAATTTTTTCAAAGCACGCCATCTTAAAAAAAAAAAAAATTAAAAACAACAGTATATAATATTTGTGTTTGGGAAGGCATGGCTGTGCGTGTGTTTTACTGTATATGTGATGCGCTCTGGGAAAACCCGTCGCATGTCGCGCTGGAACATTTTCAGTAAAGTCTAAAAATAGACTGAATGTCAGTTTTTTGTCAAAATTAGTTTTTTATTAAATTATTATTCTATAACATCTTGTTTATCATCTCTGAATATAACTTGGGGAAATTCACTAGTTTACTGCAGAAAAATAGCGATTTATAATGACCAGCTGAAAAGACTGCGTTTCACTTTAATAACATGCACGCAGGCGGAGCGGAGGGGAAACACCAGGGGAAACACAAATCTCCCGTTTAGCTCTCCTTCTCTTAACACTACAAAGACAGTTCACCTATCAAAATAAACCACATAACAGAATAAAGTCCAGTCCTGGGTGAACTACAACGGCACGCAAGTTATTTATTTATTTATTTTTATCCAGCGTTATCGTGTGGTATGATGCGGAGCACAAGAGAACAACAGAGTTTGAAGTTGCTCGTCTAAAAGACCTTGCTCGCCTCTCAATCGTCCAATTTCAAAACGGTTTTCACAGGATGAATTTTGAGTTTGTAAGCTTTAGAATGATGCCCAATCTATGATGATTACTAAAATATGTGATATGTAAAAAAGGCAATAAAAAGGGGAGCGCCAGTCGTCGCGCTAGCAGGATGCGACAGTTATTTAAACCTGTTTTTCTCAAAATTCTGTTTCTGAAAATCATAGCGATCAGCTGACTTAAGATAACCATAACTTGTGTTACAGACAACCAATAAAATAAATAAAAACAGATTTGGAAAGGGCTTGAACCCAGCTTTAATATGGTATCAAAACCTGTAATATGTCAAATTTCACCATGTGGTGGGTTTTCCCAGATCACATCACATATTATCTACTACACAAACAATAAGTAAGAAAGTATATATTTAAAATGCCAGAGCCCATGTCAAAAATCCAATGGTATCCCAAACATGTCCAAAACACTCAGTGGTCCTTTTATAAAAATGTCTCATTACTCATCTGATGTTGAACAAGTTTTCACTGTTACATCAGTGCACCAAAACTAATTTTGGATGCTCTCAGAGGAACATGTGACTTTGTTTTGACAGTTTTATAACGTCATTATATCAAGCTTATGGCAGTAGGATCAACAAGACTGTTATGGCTACAAACGCCTCCCTTGCGCTCTCTTACACTGCTTAACCATTACTCTCTCGACCTGCCGCTACGACTGATGGCTGTATATTTCTACAAGTCAACAGGACCACAGTGCTAATGGGCCCTCTCAGACCTTAAATCAACGTCAAACCTGTTTGTATTTTATTTGATTGAGTGCATAAAACACCTGGACCAACTGATTCCTTGTGATGTGAAAACTTAGCATTTCACTGTTGTTTGTAGGACCGTAACCACGATAAACAGTGAAGGGGACTCACCTTTACATTTAATCTTGAATACTTGGTTACATCCTAAACACACCTCCCAGCTACTGTTGACACAATTTTTGCTGGTTGTAGCAGCCTGTAGACAAGCGTGACTTATGGCGTTTTTCCACTACACAGTACCACCTCGACTCCGGCTCCGGCTCGGCTCGCCTTTGTTTGGTTTTCCACTGTATAAAAGTTGTACCTGTACTTGTAGTTGTACTTTTTTTGTATCACCTCTGGCAAGGTTCTGAGCGAGCTTAGGCGAGCTAAGGCAATACTAAAATGTCACGTGAAAACAATGCCGACTGCTGATTGGTCAGAGAGAATCGTCACCATTCACTGCGTCATCATTACACGTGCCAGATTGAGTATCCAGAATAACCCCGCTATTTTTAAATAGTTTGGCCAGAGATAGTTACTTAACTACTTTTCATTATGGCAATTCAGAAGAATATGCCATGGTCAAACGAGGAGGTGCAGACTCTCCTTTGTTTGGTGGCCGAAGAGAGGATCCTGCGGGAGATTGATGGGGCAACGAGGAACGAAAGACGTCGCTATGACGACCGGGTACTATTTGTGGCGGTACTGTCTGCAATGGAAAACGGAGCGAAAAGCAAGGCGAGGCAAGCTCGATACTGGTACTGGTAATGGAAAAGCGCCAATACAGTACTGAACTTCAGTCTGATAAATTTTGCTAAGATTTACCCCACCTTTTTAGAGCTGGAGAGACTTTTCCCATGCAAAAAACTACCAACATATCTTTCACACAACCTGGGTACCGCAACAGTGCCAACCACATGTAGAAAAAAGTCTAAACCGCAGACTTCAGGAAATTCACTAGGGCTGTAATCAACCAAAGAAATCCTAGTCGACCAAGGTCTTGTCCTGCGTGACGATTAATCGACTAAAAAAAAAAAAAAAACGGATGTTTTGATTGAACATTTTTTAAACAATTGTCATAGAGCATTTATAAAACAACAACGAAAAAACATCGAAAATAAATAAAACTATAATAATAATACAATTCTTTGAAAATTAAGTGATTTGTTTAACTGCAAGTGAGGAGCTCTGTCCTTGGTCTATAGTGACGGTCACAATCGCGCACCTGATCACACCACACGCTACAAAATAATATAACTGCTATCTGCCACATAATGAAAAATCCTAACAAAAGCTCTCGTTTATACAGGCTGTATTCTTCTTTACTTACAAAGCTATGGGTTAACTTTTGTCCAGCCGATCTGTTAGGCGCTCTTAAAACAACAGACAAAATAGCCTAAAAAACTATCTGAAATCTAGGCTGTGTTGTAAGATAGCATAGGCCTATAAGTTTAATTTCGTTTTGTTACATTATTTAGGCTACTTTCAAATGAGTCAAGTGTACAGATAAAAACCTATTAAGAAAACAATCTATTGGGTCAGTATGATAAAGCCGTTAAAAGAGCTGCTCACGCCTTTTGCGCGCTAAGTTTGATTTCAAATAGGCACGCGATGTGCGCGCTCATAATGGAGCAACGCGGTCGCCACCGTCGCCTACCTCCACAAACATGTAGCCAGACAAAAGATTTAGATTTCTTGGACATTCTGTCGACTAAAGTAGCGTGAACTGAATGAATACAGCAAAACCACCTACCAGTACATCCCTTACTGAGCGCGAGCAGCAGCTGCAGCCAGTAGGTGCGGTTCCCGAGTGTGTTATGTGTGTGCGCTAAACTGTGGCGCAGTTACAAGAAATAGCCTAAAAGCATTTAAAGTTGGGGATAAAACATAGGCTAATTATATTTAGAATACAGTAATAAAGAACTGCTTTATAAAGGAATAAATATCAGGGAGTAAATCATTGAAAATGTATTTCTATTGGCAAAAAAAAAAAAAATGCGACTGGTCGACCAATAAGAATTTCAGTCGACCAAGACGGTATTCGACCTGATTAGTCGACTAAACGACTAAAGTTGACAGCCCTAAAATTCACCCTTCTTATAATACCCTGAAACACTTAAAGGCATTCCCTGGTTCCCACCTAGAACGTTTTTTTTTTAAACTAGTCCTGTTCAAACTGAGAGCCTCGACCCTATCAACTGTTAATACAGTAGACTTGAGACACAAGGGAGGGAGCTTGTTCTATTTCTGAAGAAAAAAAATTCTCTAGTCTTTAAGCAATGAAAACTATCACAAGCAATTAGGCACCTTCCAGCTTGACTCCTCTAGTTCGGTGCTGTGCAAACAACAGTGCTTTTACTTCCTGCACTAGAAGCCCCAGACACTGTGACACCATTAAGTACCAAGAGATGTTTTTATTCATCTATACTGCAAACAGACAAGTTAAGACTGTCAAATACAACCCAGTGGAGTTGGACATATGATCTCCCACCCTTTGGAGATCATATGTATCCCCATAACTGGGACATAACTTATGTCCTTTTGACTTAACTGTCATCAAGTAGATTTATTCATTAAATATCTTTCATTAGCAGTGAGAAAAAAACAAAAACAAAAAACATATGCTTACTCTTTTTGTGTAAGAGAGAAACAACCCCTTTCTACAGACCAGTTTAATCGAGCCTAGGATGTAGGCACTTTAGGCAAGGCAAGGCAAGTTTATTTATATAGCACATTTCATACACAATGGCAATTCAAAGTGCTTTACATAGAAGAAATTAAAATATTCAAAAGAAATCAGAATAATTAACAATTAAAAAATTATTAATTATTAATAATTAACAGTTTAGAATAAAAAAGATACTGATAAAAATAAAATACAGTAAATTAAAACAATTTAGAAACAGTCGGACGAACAGTGGCACAGTGCTCATTCAGTAAATGCACAGCTGAACAGATGTGTTTTGAGTCTGGATTTAAATGTGACTAGTGTAGGAGCACACCTGATCTCTTCCGGAAGCTGGTTCCAGCTGCGGCTGGCATAATAGCTAAAACTTTAGACTTGGGCCAGTAAAACAACCACCACACAGAACTAGCAAACCCCCAGCACAACCTAGAAATCAACCATAACACCCTGGCAACCACTTAGCAACATTCCAGCAACCATCCAGAATGCCCTAGCAACTACATAGCAATACCTTGGAATCAACCCACAAGAAGTAGTGTGTCAGCGAAATTTCCAAGAACAAGCACCACTCGTGTTTCAGAAAATGTAAAATTCTAGGTTTTCTACTCTTCCATTTGGTGCCACTAGTGCCAAATAAATAACACACTTCACCTTTAAACGAGTGCATTTTTATTATGCATCCATCATTAATCTTTAAGGTAAGTGTCTGAGATGCTGAATTGTATTTATTAATTTTTTGCTTCTGCTCTCTGCACTGATCGGAGTGAAACAGAACATTAATGCATTAATTGAGTTTAACACATTCTAATCTCTGTAGAGCTATTCAAGACCTGGAAGAAAAATGGAGGCCAAATATGTGTCGGAGAGGACAGGGTCAGAGAGCTGACCTCTAATTTAGGAAATGGTTCCATTCCTTGGGGTAATTAGCCTGTCATCTTTTAAAATCCCCTCTGTGCCTTTAACAGGAAGTCACAAGACAGACCGCCATGTCTGGCTCAGGCCATTACAGAGCAAAGATACACAGCTATTTGACCTTTGACCCCTTACAATTCCATTCCCAGCCTCATGAGCAGTGTATATTATTTTAACTTGCTGATAAAGATAAAATAATGGCTAGCCTCTGAGGACAAAATGTTAAAACACATTCACCTCTGTGCAGACCTAACAAATACAGGCATGGTTGGGGGCAAATAAACAGTGAGATGCATTTTTGAAAGAAGATAAAATGAAAGCTGACAACAAATTCTCCTTAGAACAAAAACAACTCATGTGATCCCTGACAATGGGCTCTGTCTTGCACCCGGCGCAAATGACTTTATACACTGACGCATTTATCATTTCTATTTTGCACGCGCGCAAAGTGGGCCTTTTCCTCCACAGACGCACGTCGGTAAACTAGGAAATGAACTTGCGCTCCCTGGGCGGGTTGGCGCAAAAAGGAGGCGTGTTTCGGCGCAAACATTCCCTAGTGCTATTTTACACTTCCAGAAGAAAAAACCTTTAGTCTAAAGTCAGTGACGCGTTGCGCGTATATTCAGATGCTATTTTAAGCGTGCATGCTTGGCCATAATACAGAGTGTAAACAACGCGCATACACTGTAGATGATTCTCTCATCTACCAAATGCATTTTACTTTTTGCAAATGATACATTATTATTAGGAAAAATATATAAACATGAGGGAAATCGTTGTGTCCATGACGATGGGAAAAATAGGCATAAGCTTACACATTTACCCAAATTATTATATGCATGTATAACCGAAGCTAATTTGGGTGGGTTTGTCCCATCTCCAATGTCCCTTGTCTTTCTTTTACGGCCCTGACGAGAACATCAATCTCCACGGCTGTGGACCGATTGTAAAGCGCGTCTGGTAAATGCTCCGTTAAAATAGTATTGCGCCATGGAACAAGTGCACCTCATTCATCACGCTCTTAAAGAGAATGTGATATGACGCTCTTATTGGTTTATTTCCGTTACGCCCAAACCACACCTATGAATAATGAAGCTACTCCAGACCAACCCCTTTTAGATTTGCGGCAGGCGCGAAGGGCATTTATCCCGCCGGGAAAATAGCAACTGCGCCGGGATCCGCCCACAAAGTTACTTGTGCTTTTCGCTATGACACTTGCGTTTCAGATTGTTAAAATAGGGCCCAATATCTCATTATAATACATGTTGCCCTTTGCCCTGAACACCAAACACAAGGCTTTTGCACTCACCCTCTGTTGCTGTTGAAAGCTGTAGGATCGACGGCGGTCATCAGGTTCCTCCTCTTGCTTGGCCTGCTGGAACTCTTGCCGTAGCCGATGTATCCGGTCATGGTTGCTAGGCGCCAGTCTGTTGCTATAGAAGAGAGAAGAAGAAAAAAATATCATACATCCTCATTTATGACATAACCAGCAGTCCAGACATCAACCTGAGTAGAACAATGACCAGATGGTACACTGCAGATGATATCAGCTTGAATAAAATGTACAAGATGGTACAGTACAGCATGTTTCCTGATAAGAACACAGCTTGTTTCCTAAATCAATAGCATAAGCACCATTTGAGCCCATGTGCCCCTATCCATTTTGCTAAATTACACGTACGGACACAGTCCATTACTTTTTCCACATTTGGCTTGTGCTTGCCGGCATCTTGAGAACATGAAACGGACCAAACGTTTCCGTGAAGGACTCCCCAGTGAACCATGGCCAATGATACATGTCCCTCTTACGACAGGGAGTCAAAGGCCCACATCTCAGCCCCGCTCCCCATTCGAGAACTCTGAGAGACTCATTTGCATTCCTTTCATTAAGAGCTGGGGAAAGTGACCGTCAATGGGAATCAATATGCCTTGTCCCCCTAATCAGGCCCCGCTTTTTATCTACTCCACCACACGGGCTGCTGGTGACAAACCCCTCATTATGATACAACATCCTGTCTGAAAATACGTCTCATTTATACAGAGACAGCAAAGGAGAACCAAGGAAGGAGATTCTCAAAAAGGAGGAGTCAATGAAAGCACAAAAGCTTGCAACAATATGTTGAACCAAGCAATAAAAGGACATGATACAGATTTACCAAGATGTCATCTCTGCGTGGTGCTGATACAGGTGGCTAAGCCTCTACTGACGCTGATGGCTTACTTAAGATGAGATGTCTGGCCTAAATGTACTCATAATTGTAGATCACAAGCAGGAACAGCCCACTGAGTGAAATGGCCACTCCGACACATTGCCAATCAACCTTCATTAAAGCTACCGCTAAATGGCCTTCCATAAAAACTAAATGGAGCCGAATGACAATCGTATGAGTGGTGATGACTGAACATCCTTGTCCTGTTGTTCCATGCCACCCATTAGAATCAATTGTATTAGCTTTACTTCATTTAACCCCCCATTCCAATATTCATATGTGATGGAGGAAGAGCTAGAGGGCCATCAAATGCATTTGCAAGGGGGTGAAAATAGAAGTGTTTTAAATTAAGCGAATCATTGAGCCGTATGCCGTGTGCATTTGGTTTTGCAAATACAGGCAGGTAATCTACTCGCCGTTTCAAGCATCAAATCCTATATGTCTCCATTTAAAATAGTGTTCCCACCATTACCAAGTATAATAATCCACTAAAACAAGAACTGGAAAGGATTTTAAATCTATTTTTTAAAAGCGAGATACAATCAATATGAGAGTTTTTGGCCCAATGTTAGGCTGAATTTTAAATATGCCATTTGATAAGTTATCACAAAATGTGGAAAGTGTATTATCTTTATCCACTGACATTTGCTGACATTTTAGCAAAAATAAAAACTTAAAAAAATGCTGTACTCAAAGAAACGTCAAGCGGCTTCAAGGATGATTGAAGCTAAGGATGATAAAGCTGGAGGTTACTGTATGCGAGACATGAAATCTTTGCTGTGTAGTATGTATTGAGTAATATTACAGTGTGTGTGTGAACAGATTACACTGCAAGGATCATAGACACCTGTAGACTTTTGATGACCACTCTCATGCAGACAAAGCAGTCAAAGCCTGAGAAAAATAAACAAATCACTCGGCCATTACTGCACATCTGTGAGGGGAAATTCATTTGGCCATTAGCTCCTGTAAACATGTGATTACACATTAGCTTCAGGTGGCAATGTGCCTTGTGTCTATGTTTGCGGCACGAGGGCAGCTAACAAGCTTTGAGAAGAACATAGAAAACTGGCAAACAAAGCTTTGACAGAGAACAAGAGAATAGACATCTGCAAATGAACATGCTCTGGTCTTATTCATGACACTAAGGAAATCTAATAATGTTGCAAACTATCTGCAGTATCATGTACCAGGGATGGCCAACATCAAAGAGTTAGCCATATGATTGGATTAAAAGGGGACAGTCTTGACACTAAACCATCACTCCACACGCCTATTAAGGTTTGTTGTATGGATTGCCATCTTCATACATTAGCAGATGGGCAGGGAAGGTGCATTAGCTTAATCTCCCTGTCAAGAAACAGCCTTCCTCTGACTCCAAAACAAACAGTCGAGATTTGGTCGTTAAAGCCTAAGGAAGACCCTATAAAGGTTAAAGTGACCATAAGATGAGTCACTGAGCCTGGTAACCAGCTGTGACTTGAGCTCAAACTAGTAAACAAACCAAATAACCGACCTTCATCCAACATCCAATGACCATCCATTGTCAATGAAAAGATCAATTTAGAAAATGAAAAGTTAACTTTTACAGTAACTTTTACACAGTGGTTATGGGAGGAGTAGTTCCTTTGCTCGGAAATGAAAATACACAGGCTTGTACCGTTGACTTTTTTTGGATTTTCTCGTTCAGCCGTAGCTGGTTATCCTCAGACATGCTCTAATACTATTTAGATATGGATTTTACAAAATGTCAATGGGAACAATGAATGGGAAATTTACTTCCGGCACCAACGCCCTCTCGGGCAGTGGGCGGGACTGTGATGCTCTATAGGGACACAAGGAAATTACAAAATTGACAGACAAAATGAAAATGATCTACTCATGAAATGGGGTTCTAAATATGTGTATGACCAGATCCACAGGAGAACTTCCATTTAAATGGACCACATAAGCAGCATTTCAATTACAATTGGCCTCTTTGGACTATTGGTTATGAAATTCCCTCCCCCATGGAATTAGTTGGAATCGTAAAAGAGTGCCTATGTGCGTTAAGTGCTGGCGGCCACCCATCTCATTTACTCACCCTATTCAATCTTCCTTTAGAAAAGAAGACAAATCTTTCTATCTGTTCGCTGGAGTCCATGAATACTCCAACATCACTGCACATGATTAGAGTCCGCACGCGCTTGACATCAGGTGTAGTGTGGGTTATAAATACCTAAGGGCATGCATCATTGTCAGCCACAGGGCCCGGCTAAACAAGACCTCACAAAGACCTGCAGCAATTTGCGTCAATAAAGCAGGGACAATTAGAACAAATGCACCCATAAGCCAAACAATGGAGGTGGGTGAGGAGGCGGCGGAGTATGAGGGGAGGATGATGAGGGATCGCTTTCCACAGCCTCTTGTTTATGCATCAGATTAAAGGTCAGGCAGTACGCAACCTGAAGCCAGCTTAAAGGACGAGCCTGTGTTGTTTGAGAGATAGCGTTCAGGGCTGGAGACGTCTTCATGTTTATTTTCGTCTCTCCTCCCCAAAGAAAGATTCAAGGGGAAAACAGTCTGACAGTAACGCAATTAAAGGCAAAGAAAGATAAAATATCCATATGCCACACCATTTAACAAGCCATCAGTTTCATTCTCCCAATACAATGAAACTCATTCAATATCCGTCTGTGTTCTCTGACTGAAAGGTCAGTTTGCGAATGTCTGCACCCCGTCTGCTCTACCCTTCCCCCTCCTTTTCTTGTTCGTTGTATTCTACCATTTTCTGCGCACACCCTTTCCCGCTCATGACTCTTTCTCAATATGCTGAATAACACCTTTTGCCTGTTTACTTTACGCCCCCAGAAAGCAATTTCTCTGAAGACAGAAGGTTATTGTTGCAGATTAAACTCTCTGAATCGAGTGTGATGCATGGGTAGCGCTGACATCAGAGGCATCTGACTAAACAGGGCTCCTCACCTGTTCTTGCTCAGAGAAAACTCAATGTGACAACACTGAGATAATGCCTAGTTAAAACCATAACGAAAGGAGGGAAAAAAAGAAACCAAAGCGGCAGAGCCCCACTGGGAGACATCAAGTGAAGCGGCCCAAGTTATTACCATGTGCTTTATGGATTCAGTGCATGTAGATTGGCAGAGCGATTTGGTCTGGAAGTAGAATGGAATGCTATGGGAATTGAGTAAATGAATGTATCCAATCTTAAGTCTGATGCAGGAATTTTTCGCTTATAAACCGTCGAAAAGCACCTGCGACACTGACATATGAATGCTTGTTTCTTTTTCTGTGAACGTCTTTTCTTTGGGTTGGTCATGATGTGCTTCTTTACTAGAAAATCCTTCTAATATGATGGCCTGTTTTGTACATGGGTTTAGCTGTTCATTAGGTGACCCAAGTTATAGATGGGTTTTGGCCAGCTGGTTTTGACCTGGAGGACCACCTTTGTCAGCAAGCTGTCCATTTATTTTCATTAGCTGGTTTATACGATTATTCCAACACATTCTCATCCTAGGGCGTCATATAGTGCCGCTTTTTACAATACGTATACATCCAACGCACATGGCACACTTCGGTTATGGGAAGGTTTAGGTCTGGGGTAGGGTTAGGGTTAGACCACTAGGAGGTGCCTTCTGCCCCATATATATCTGCGTCTCATATTGACGCTAAAGGGTGCCGTGTGTTGGATGTCTATGCATTGGCAAAAGCGTCAGTATATGAAGAGTTCAGATGCAAAAGCCTCTTAATGCCATTTGAAATTTTCTTCTAAAATGACCATTTTTATCAAGCTTGTATATTTAAGTTCAGTAATTTCACTTAAATGACAATTAATAGGTAATCTTCATTGCAATTTAAGTGAAATTACTGAACTTAAATATACAAGCTTGATAAAAATGATCATTTTAGAAGAACATTTCAAATGGCACTTAGATGCTTTTGCATCTGAACTCTTCATATGACGCCTTGAGATGAGAACGGGCTGATTATTCAAATAGACTAACAGTTAGTAGATCTAGTTTGGACCTAGTAGAGGGTAAACCACCTTGAACTATCAACAAACCAGCTTTCATGTTTAATAAGACTGCTTAATTTTCCTATCAAGGATCACTGGTTTTGTCCCCATGTCCCCTTCAACACTGTTTCAACAATACACACACACACACAGAGAAAGAAATTTTTGATACCCGATGTACAATTCCAATTCTTTTTATCAGACTTAATGTCAGTTTGATATTCTGTCAGACTATCTGGTTTCTGTCCATGTCCTCCAAATCTTCATAGCAGATATGGGAGATGAAAAGAAGGGTTTGCTTTTGCCCTCAGTCATATTGCATCAACTCAAAGCTTAAGTCATATTAATTCTATACCCCTGCGGACTGAATTCCCTTCAAAGACTGTCATATCTATCGGCTCCCTTCATAGATCGGTACAGATGGCATGGACAGATTAAATCAGAAATACTGCTGGTCATTTTCAGGGATGAAACAAAAGTTAACTTTTTATCATTTATCTTTATAGGAAATAAATGAGCATCAGACAATCTACAATGGAACACAACAGAGCCCAATCAAGACTCAACAACAGTCATGTATAGATTCTGAATTTTAATGTGACCGCAACTTTCTTTGGTCAAGTGAATTTGCAGTTGTTTTATTCTGCTCGCGTTAATTCAATCTTTCTCATCATCATTCTTTTGAGTTTTCCCTTTCTTCATCATGGCCTGCTTTCCTTTGTCTCATTTATCTCTTTTATCTTCCCCCAGCTCTTCCTTGTGATCACTTATCCTTTATATCTGATGCTTTCTTTCATTTCATTGCGCTATGAGGCCTGGCAGTAAATCAAAGTTTGACCGGTTCATGTTCTCGTATTGAATGAGTGACAGGTGCAGATTTGACAAAGGGTGATAATGCTGCAGGCTTAGGGGTCTCTGACTTCACCCACGTTCCCCATGACTGATGTACGGCTGTGCCCCCGACAACCCTATGTCCTCTGCCAAAGTGCCCTGCTCCCAGAGGGCCGTTGCTCCCTAACAAGCAGCCCTGCTGCGGATATGAGGCGTGCTTTTGTTCCTGTCTCCCTGTTCCCATTTCTCTCTGTAGTGTAGCCTCCAGTACTCCTTTCAGAGAAAAACAGCATGACAAAGATGCGAGCTGGCCCAATTAGAGAGGCTGGGGATGCGTGTATGTATTGCGTAAGGGCCCTTAAGTGCACAACGGGGCTCCTGATGAGTGTGCCTGGACCCCCATTGGGAAGTCAGAGGTGGAGCCCCGTTTACTACTTGTATGTGAGCACCTGCACACACACACCCTCCCTGGGGAGACATGGACCAGGAATGAAGAGGAGATGAAGAAGCACAATAAGGAGGCAAAGAAGTCTTTCATTTTTTAAATGCACACAGACACACGCTCGCACCAACCAAGGATGTCCAAACCTACCCTGACAGAAACAACACATTTGGTTTTGCTGTTCTCGCCGACATGCTTTCACGGTTTAAATTCTCTCTCAATCTTTATCTCTGAGGGTTTTTTTTTTCTTTTAGTTTAAGGGTGAGTGTAAATCTTGCACCTGTCTCTCAGTGTGAGAACATTCTTTAGTCTGGCTTACATTCAAACACAATTCACACAGGCAAAGCAGACAACGGCGAGTAAAACTTCAATGGGTCTTGTCTCTTAACACTTATTTTGCATAGTATTAACACTTAACCTGCTGCTGAATTAATTTATTAGACTTAAACTTTCTATTCATTAACTATGTTCTTGAAAAACCACAATCCTGGAGTGTTATGCATGATTGCTACAGAAGGTGTCTGCTTTCACACGTCAAAAACGTCAGATTCGATCCCTCCTGGGTGGAAAACCACATGTCTGACTGCTTAGAAAAGGATGGGTGGATTTTTAAAGTTACAACTAGTAACTTATACAGGCTCAACATCTGAAACAAAAATATTGTGCCACACAAATGTGAAAGAGGGCCAGAAACATCAAAAAGAGTGACACATAAAAAAGCATAATACATAGCAATAGGAAAATACAGGTGCCTGCTACTCCAACGCATTCTCATCCCAAGGCGTCATATACTGACGCTTTTGCCAATGCGTATACATCCAACACACATGGCACCCTTTAGCGTCAATATCACATGCTTCGGTTATGGGTAGGTTTAGGTCTGGGTTAGGGTTAGACCACAAGGAGGCGCCTTCTGCCCCATATATATCTGCGTCTCATATTGACGCTAAAGGATGCCATGTGTGTCGGATGTCTATGCATTGGCAAAAGCGTCAGTATATGACGCCTTGGGATGAGAACGGGCTGGCTACTCAGTCCACTAGAACATAATGCACTCCCTTCGCCCAAATTGGCAGCCCAACTAGAGCTATAAAGCCTTGGTCTCCAGACCAGAATGGATGTCAGTAATTGAGAGTGATGATTACAAAAATGCTCTCATTGGTGTAGATGGAATATTTTGCTCAGGTCAATTAGAATGAAATCACTTCCTGTAATGGCTGTTGGCCACACCCACCAGGTCTTGCCAACAATGAACCAAGAAAACATGTAACATTAGAATTACCCAATTCCCTATGCTGTCTCACGAGGAACACTCTAAAACTTGACAGTCGGCCAAAACATTGGAGAAGCGCCACTTTAATCTGAAGATGTTCCGGTAAACGGAGGTATTTGTCCATAGCAACACCAGACCTTTATCAATTATTAAATTCAATCCATCATTCTCCCGTGGGGCTCGGCAATCTTACACATTTATGGTCAGTAAAACCAAAAACAAGCTCCGTTGTAGACTTTAATCTTTAATGACTCTGGTCCAAAATCATTAGACCCTATGTGAAATACAAAGGAAGCATCATTTGCATAACATAAATGCAGATACTGGATTGCAATGGAAAACTAGATTTTCAAATTGTCATGAGTTCAATTGAACTAATCCAACATATTAACATCTTTAACAGATGTCTTCAGGAATATTTAATTGTAATGTACAGGTCTTTTTAAAACGTGTTAGTGAGAACCTAAACCCCAATCAAAAGAAAGAAAAAAAAAGGTAAAGCATAATCACTTCTTGGTAAAAAAAGGAAGTTTTTGTTGTATTATCGAGCATTAGAGCAGAGGTTTGATTGACAGCTGCAGAGTCCATAAAGAGAAAGATGAAATTTGAAGTTAAGGCTGTTAATCCGGTATCTATTGATTGGTCGGTACTTCGAATCAGAGAGCTTGGCTAGACTGTTCAATGTATTCAGGGCCTGATGCACATGTCTAAGACCCTACGACCTTTCAGTCTGCTTTCACTGAGGTCTCAATATGCCACTTCAGTTCATTAATCTCACTCACTGCTTTAGGTGGGATGGGACACGACTAATGAGACAGACACGGCTAACGACTGCATGTTTCGGACTGTCTTTTGAAGGACACATCTCACTGTTAATTTAAAATGTCGTTATTGTAATTAGATGGTTGACAACTATATTTCAATGGTACAATAATATAGTGGTGTTACTTTGTAGATAGAGTGATGTTACTTTTAGTTATTTGGAGACTACTTCTACTACCAATAGTCCATATATAGGCTACACTGGGTATTATTATGATATTATGATTATTATTCAGATGGATCTTAGTGTTTTCAGTCCTCCTAGGTAACAAGTGGATAAGAACCTTGAATCTTGATGGAGACAGACTGTATTGATAAACTCTGTCAGCAATGTTGTGGCCAGTCCATTTAGACTCCAAGGAGCCAAGTGGATCTGAACAGAGCGGTTAGGGGCCGATTCTCAGCGTTGCTAACAGGAACAAAATAAGCGCCTTAGAAGGAGAATGTAATGCATTAGTATTCGAAACCCATGGTATCTACAGTTTCTGCACCTCCTTAAATTTAAACACGTTTCCAAAATTAATATGAAGAATGATGATTCACATCAGGGCATCGTCATTTTTGGAGCCATGCACTCTGAGAAAAAAGGTCCGAAAGCTGTCACTGGGACGGTACCCTTTCAAAAGGTTGTAATATGTGCCATTTAGTTACTAATATTTACACTTTTGGTACCAATATGGTACTAATATGCACTCCTTTGAAAGCGTACTTCCCCAGTGGCAGCTTTTGTACCTTTTTCTGAGTGTGTAACCATCCCAATACCCCTTACAGCTGCTCAACTTCCTCTCACAACTGCGAGCGATGACAACTTCAGAGTCTAGAAGAGGCGATATGGTCACTTACACCACTGCAGACTCCAGCTGTTGCTCTCTTGGCTCATCAAAATGCCATCGGACACTAACTGAGGAGTCGCTTTTGAAGCAAACAAAAAGAGAGGACTGAGCTTTTCCTCTTAGGAAACTTATTGGGACCACACCACAGGTGAAATAAGGTCCAATAGAAAAACAAGTAGAAGAGATGTGGAAAATACAGCCAACATGAACAAAGAGAGTGATTGTTCTAATGCATGAGCTAATGTCCTTTTTTCCATAAATACAAGCACATATCTTCCATTTCAAGTGGTAGTATTTCATCGGTGTCGAAAACTTTTCCCTTTAGATGTACGCCCATCTGACATCAGTTGAGTAGTGGCGGGTGCAGACGGGAGGTCATATTTCATCTCGGCCGACACGCACCATAATCAGGCCGCAGTTGGCAATTAGATTGCACTTAATGCAAATGGATCGACTGGAAAATCAGCATGTGAATGGGCACTAGCCATCCGCTAGCGCTAGCTTATTACACACACCGTTGACCTCACTCTCAAAAGCCCCTCAGCAGAAGAGCTAACAGACGCCAGAGCACCAGCCCATCGCGGGGAGGTGGAGATCGGGTTTCAGAGGTGGGCAACCCTCACTGACATCGTGCAGCGGCGTATTACTTGACATCTGTTGTACGAGTTAGCTGTGCGATTGAATCTGTAAAAGGGATTATCTGGCCAATCTATTGTCAGTCATTCCTGAAGCATGATTCCCGGCAGTTTACGTTTCATGGCTTATTCAGAATATGCAGAACAGATTAAAAGTTCATGCATTAGGGTTCGTTAAAAACAAAAAACAGGAGGAGCAGCAACTGACGCTTTTGAAGTGTCAATGGCCACATATTCCAGCATGTGCAAGGAAATTATTCAAATTTTTTCCATCAGTTTTTCTCATCGTTTTTCCACCAAGTGTCTTTTTCTTATTAATAAATAAGGAAAAAAGGCACCGTAGGACACCAAGCTGGAACATCTACTCTCTGCTACTTTAAACAATATTGACATAAGGAGTAATGAGGCAGAATTAAATAGTTTGGTAACACTTTAGTTTAAAGTCCTGTCCTCACTATTAAAGGAGTAGTTCACTTTTGAAAAAAAAAAAAACTTTTGCTGATAATTTACTCACCCCCATGTCATCCAAGATGTCCATGTCTTTCTTTCTTCAGTTAAAAGAAATTAAGGTTTTTGATGAAAACATTCCAGGATTTTCTCCATATAATGGACTTCAATGGGAACCAAACAGTTCAAGGTCCAAAAGACACTTTTCGGATGCAAACTGTTCAAAGGGCTTTCAAATCGACTTCCAGATGATGAATAAGGGTCTTATCAAGCGAAACGATCTCTCATTAAATAAATAAATAACAAAGTTTAAGTTTCATAAGCTCAAATGCTCGCGCTTGCTCTGTTCTGTGATGAACGTCTGTGACTCTCCTGTTCCAACCGTTCATCAAAGTGAACAAATCTTTTTTCATGTCATTTGGTTCATTCAACAAACGAAATCAAACGAGTTGACTTGGAAAGATTTGTTCATTTTGATGAACAAGTTTGAACAGGAGTCACACACGTGCATCACAGAACAGAGCAAGGCGAGCATTTGAGCTTATAAAAATGTATTTTTTTTTATTAATAAGCGATCGTTTAATAAACGACCCTTATTCACCGTCTGAAATCGTTTAAAGCCCTTTGAACAGTTTGCACTGAAACTGTCTTTTGGACCTTGAACCATTTGGTTCCCATTGAAGTCCATTATATGGAGAAAATCCTGGAATGTTTTCATCAAAAACCTTAATCTCTTCTCAACTGAAGAAAGAAAGACATGGACATCTTGGATGACATGGGGTGAGTAAATTATCAGCAAATTTTTTTTTTTTAGTGAGCTACTCCTTTAACTAGTTGCTTTTTAGCATGCATATTAGTTTGATATTGGCTGTTTATTAGTACTTATAAAGCACATATTAATGCCTTATTCTGCATGACCTTATTCTACATCCTTTATACCACCCACTACCTAAACTTACCATTACTAACTATTAATAAGCAGTAATTAGGAGTTTATTGAGGCATAAGTTGTAGTTAGTTAATAGTGAGAAATGGACCCTAAACTGAAGTGTAACCAATAGTTATTTTTCCCTCTAAAACAAAATTACTGACAATAATGAGCATTGCCAAAGTTCCAACAAATACAAATATAAAAGTAGAAAATATATGCATTTGCGTCATGACAGTAATTAAATTACTGTAATCAGAACTGTTGTTTAGAGTGATGAGAATAATAATAAAATAATAATAATAATAATAATAAAATAAATATAGTACTAACCAAAAGTGATGTCCGGCATAGAAAATATTCACCCTTTATTAAAATATTATTAAAAATGTGTTATTGCGTAGTAATGCTTTTTTTGGTCGAATTGTTTTATTTATGATAATAAGGTAATGAAACATGAAAAATTGTATAACATCATTTTTGGCCAAATTATGAACATATGCAAATGAAAATAAATAAAATATTTTTTCTCATATTTGAATGGTTTAATTGAATTTGTACGTTCTTTAAAAGCAAATAACCCTTCTAGCCATGACTTTTGGCCACTAATTTATATGTTTTATCTATCAAAATAAAATAATATAATGAGAGACATTAACAATATAGGTCATTTCAGCCAGTAAAATGGTCGAAATTAGACTAATATGACATGACAAAGTATTGCACAACTGTAGAGGAAAATGTTCCTCATAAAGATTTGATGTATGTGTGTGTGTGTGTGTGTGTGTGTGTGTGTGTGTGTGTGTGTGTGTGTGTGTGTGTGTGTGTGTGTGTGTGTGTGTGTGTGTGTGTGTGTGTGTGTGTGTGTGTGTGTGTGTGTGTGTCTGTCCAACCCAGTTATCCACAGCTATTGAATTAGAGCATCAAGCCCCTTATGGGACCCTGCACTTGGGGTCATAGGGCATGACCTTTAGTAATGGCCATGCTAGAAATGAACAAAAAAAGCTCTGACACAGGCCGTCATTTCAATTAAGTTATCAATGTTGTGTAATAATCAATGACGGGTCAGTAGGTTGGCATATGCAGACAGATGGCACATAAAACAGACAAACCCTCTATTCTCAAAGCTAAACAAAATCCATTCCTCTTCACAATATTTTTTTCCTTTATGGATATCCAATACATGTTGTTAAATCCAGTTTCCCAAGCAAAGTCACTCAGCATGACTCAGCGTGATTGTGTTTTTAAGGGTCCTTTCATGGGACCTTGTGCGTATGATATCTGAAGGTATACGGAGTACCCAATAACTGGATAAAGATGGATGACTGAAGCGGAGAGAAAGGGACAGAGAGAAAATGTGAGACTTAGACATGATATTGACGACCAATCCGCTGGGCTATACGTATGTTAATAAGCTCACCCTAAATGACCCCAGTATTCGAATCACAATTATCTGCTGACTGTGGCCTGTCACTTTAATGATCTATTGTTGCATGAAGCTCTCAGTCTTAATGAAGACACATTATAGGTTAAAACGAAGAGGTCTTCAGAGAACACAGTTGATTCTGCATATGCACATCCAGCAGACACTATCAGCCATCAATCAAGACTGGATGTGTGACAGGAGGAGGCCTAAATGTGCCCACGATTGCAATAAAAAAACATTATAGACCTTTGAATATATAAACCAAGTTCTGTTATGAAACTCTAGATGGGTCCATTATGCAAACTGCTGACAATCCCATCTTTAACTACATGGCACAAGCTGATTGGTCCTCCGTTCTGCATTTGGAGCCAATAGTCTACAATAGTCTGCACCACCTGCATGACCAGACACTGTGTGGAATTTTGTTTTATAATAGCTTTCCAACCAAAAATAAAATAAAAAAGTGGCGTGGCACTTAAGTACCATACTACTATTTTAAATGTACATTTTGCTAGTATTTCAACAGGCGTAATTCGCATGTTAAGCGTTTTCCCATTGAATACCAGTGTAAAGAAAACACTTCTTTGAATTAAAGTGATTTTTTATGCTAATCGTTCTTTTCTATAGGACAATGCTTAGCACACTGTGTAACTTGCATTAGACCACATGTTTATTTTATGCATCATTAATAAAAGTGTATCCTGAATTTGGTCTTTTGATATTATTGTTTTAGCATATTAGGAGCATATACTTAAAGGAGTAGTTCACTTAAAAAAACAACAACAAAAAAAACAACCTTTTGCTGATAATTTACTAACCCCCATGTCATCCAATATGTCCATGTTCTTTCTTCTTCTTCAGTCGCAAAAGAAAACATTGTTGAAAACATTCAGGATTTTCTCCATATAATGGACTTCAATGGGGTCCAAATGGTTCAAGGTCCACAAGACAGTTTCAGTGCAAACTGTTCAAAGGGCTTTAAACGTTCATCAAAACGAACAAATCTTTGTTCCAAGTCATGAACTCGAAGGGTCCTTAGATAAGACCCTTATTCATCGTCTGGAATCGTTTAAAGCCCTTTGAACAGTCTGCACTGAAACTCTCATTTGGACCTTGAACCGTTTCGGACCCCATTGAAGTCCATTGGTATGGAGAAAAATCCTGGAATGTTTTCATCAAAAACCTTAATTTCTTTTCCGACTGAAGAAAGAAAGACATCTAGGATGACATGGGGAGAGTAAATTATCAGCAAAAGTTGTTTTTTTTTTACGTTTAAAAACTACTCCTTTAATACAAACATGGTAAAAAATAACAGGTGGGCAGCAGAGGGAAACCTCGTTACATGAAAATCACAGGATTTGTATTATTGATCATAAGACATGAACATGAAAGGATTGCGTTTATAGAGGAGTGGATTTCGGCTTTAGATGGAGAAAGGAAGCGAGATAAAAGGGATGTAATGAGAAAGTGTCACAAATAACTCTTGCGAAATGAAACTTGGCGGATTCAGACGGCTCCACAAAAAAGGATTATCCAGCTATTAGTAAAAGACACCTGTTATGACGGTGTAGTGTCTTTGTATAAAGCGCTTCCAATGCTCTGATCGTTGTGATGTAACAAGATTTTGAGCAGCTTTTCAGAAGAGCCGTTCAACGCCTGCCAAATATGCTGAAAGCAGAGGTCAGCGACGCTAACTGCCAGAACGGCTCTAGTCAGATGAGACCGACAAGATGGCCGACAGCCAACATCTGTTTCTCAGACACCACCAAAAAGCCTGAGAAACTTTCTATATACCCATTTAAGCCGTAATACCAAAGTTGTTTCAGCCAAAGCCGGAGGATTAGAGGTTTGTAACTTTAGAAGCGCAGCCGAGCGCTGGAACATGCAGAAATCTGACGAGAGTTTCCACACTTTTCATCGCCGGGCTTAATGAAGGTGACAGGGCGCGAGAGAATGAGCCGTCCGACTGTCATCGTCTGAGATGGAAGCGCTTTCACCGTCCGCAGGTGTTTTAACACGCACCGGGTGAGGATGAAGTTATCTGAACTGGGATCCCAGTGTAATCTCCACTAATCCCGACACCCATAGTCTCACCACAGCTGAGTAAAGAGAAACTCCCTCAGGTTACAAGACGAGCGCATTCTCAACTTCTCTTTAATTATCGTGATACACTTTTCAACTCGACCCCGGAAAACTTCTGCCGCACTTTGCAGTCATGAGGAGTCCTACTTTCTGTGCAGAAAACATCTTCTCCTTCCCCCGGAGGATTGTTTCGTATTCTCTCTGTCTGACTCTTTTCATCTGGGTTATGTAATGGTAGCCCACAGTTCCCGGATCCAGATCCCATACACTTGCTCTCTAATTTGAGAAGTGATAGCGCATGCACTGAGTTTTTGCTTCTTCATTAAATTTATTTTTATGAAATGGCCAACAAAATGCAGACATGATGTGTTTAATTTCTTCACGTCCTCTATTACTTTAACACTGGAAGTGTTTGTTGTTTAGTTTAAAAGGTGTTCCTTAGTTTGCTGTTTTGTCCATACAATAAAAGTCAATGGGGTCCAATCAGTGTTTTCTTGAGTATTATCGAGACATTGCTATTTTTATATTTTCCTTAAATTTTTTACAAATTTTAATTTGTTTTTTAAAGGGACAGTTCACTTTTTTATCAAGGGCATCCAAAATGTAGGTGTCTTTGTTTCCACAGTATTTTCATTTTTTTATTTTTCAGTCAAACCGTTCTTGTCTGTCAGTCAGACCGAAGCGCGCCGCGGCCTCAGATCACTTGGACGTGGCCGTGGTTACAAGAGGTAAAACAATATAAATACTGCTCGTTTCGGGTCTTAGGCCATCAATGTGTACTTACATTTACGAGTCATTAAATCATGTTTAATCTGGACTCTCTCTGTGCATGCTCTTTGAGGTGGTGACCATAGACCTCCATTATATGACTGACAGACAAGAACGGTTTGACCTAAAAAATATCAAAATTGAAAATACTGCGGAAACAAAGATACCTACATCTTGGATGCCCTTGAGGTAAGATAAAACATATCAAAAATGTATTTCAAAGTGAAATATTGCTTTAAATGTCTTGTTTTATTTTTTATTTATTTATTTTTTGTCAGTTGTAGTTTTTTTAGTATATCAAGATCCATATTTTATTTATTTATTTTTTTTTTAGATATTTTATTTTATTTCACTTCATGTTCATTTTATCTCAAGAAACATTTTTTTAGGGTTCATTTGACAAAATATTTTTAAAAAATTTATTCACAGAAAAAAAATTCAGTCATTGAGTTTTAATTTTTGGGTGAAGCAAGTCATTAAAGTAATGTGGAGAATAAATAGAAACCAACAAACAGTGAAATGCCCTGTCGAATAATTGAGTCACAGTCAAAACATGCAAATATATGAACACAAATGCTTCTTCACATCACATTATTTTTGAAAAAATGGGACTACAAAGCTTATCAAGAATTTGCTTTCTGGCTTTCTCCATTTAGCATTTCCCTCCAGCGCTCCTTTAAATAAACGGCTGAGCTGTGTGTGAAGAGAAGTGACTTCTCAGGTTCAGCTCAGATTGAGTGACGAGACAAAAACAGCAGATTAAAGTCACTCGTTCAGTCTCTCACTCCCACAGAAGCCAGACAAGCCGAGGAGGATTAAACCCGAACCCACCACTGATATTCTGACGCTTCCGTTGAGTCCTGTCCAGATGGCCACTGAGTGACCATGAGGAAACACACACTGAAGGGGAATTTGGGAACAAGGGCATGTGTGAGAGGTTTTTAATTAAAACCCCTGTTTACTAAATAACATTAGCCACTGAATACAATAGGAGGACTTCATTGGTAATGGTGAACCTACTTGGTTAACACGTCTCATTCAGGTGTGATTGACAGGTCAGAGACGCCCTCAGCTCATGTGAAGGGTGTAACTGGACACTAGTGGTTTTAGGGTGACTCTAATGAGGGGTCATTGGCCTAAAACACCTGGAGGGAATGTGTTCACCTATGCCATTTTATCTGCTTTTTTGCTTTTGTGATTATTTCCAAAATATAACATTTTTCGATTCACGTGTCATAATTAGGGCTGTCAAATGATTAATCTAGCAGCTTTGATAAATTGCATCCAAAATAAAAGTTTGTGTTTACATAATATATGTGGGTGCACTGTGTATAATTATTATATAAATACACATGTATATATATTTAAGAAAAAAAAGAAAAAATATATATATAAAATATTTATATTTACATATATAATATAAATTATATATAAATATATATACAGTATATACATGAAAATATTTCTTAAATATATATACAAGCATTTGTCCGTATATATATATATATATATATATATATATATATATATATATATATATATATATATATATATATATATATATATATATATATATATATATACACACACTGTGTATAATTATATATAATAGTTATACACAGTGCACCCACATATATTATGTAAACACAAACTTTTATTTTGGATGCGATTAATCTCGATGATCAAAGCTGAATTTTTATCATCATTACTCCAGTCTTCAGTGTCACATGATCCTTCAGAAATCACTCTAATATGATGATCTGATGCTCAAGAAACATTTATGAATATTATCAATGTTGAAAACATTTGTGCTGCTGGAAACCGTACTTTCATGTACAGAAAGTTCATAAGAACAGCATTTATTTTAAATGTATTTACTGTCACCTTTGGCCAATTTAATGTGTCCTTGAATAATTCAAGTATTAAGTCTACAAACTTAGGCTACAAAACATACAAATCACAAAGAATGGGAAATGTTTAATTTCACAATATATAGTTTTGGTTACAAATTATTATATGGAACAGTTTATGGTTGTAAGATTCAGACATGGTATGGCAGATCAAATTAACGCGAACTGAACTCAAACTCGTTCATAGCTTGTGTGCTAACCGCTAGGCTACGCTTCTTTTCTCCCTGTAAATCTGTTCTCTACAGGAGCTTTCACTCTCAAATGTGTTTGTCTTCTCTTCAAAACAAATGAAACGATCGCACATTTCCTCGTCCAGTAATTATCACCCTTCACCATTAGCTTGACGTCTACGGATCTAGCGCGTAAACAAAGCGAGCCCATTCTGTCATCACATCCTGACATCTTTAAACAATGACCATGTTTACATCACAATACAAATTGCTATTCATTGTCAAAGTCAGACCACCATATGATATGAAACAGCTTCAGGAGAAACAATAGAGGCCTACATTCATATCTTGTGTCATTCGCTGACGTGTTTGTTATTCATATGTGCAAGAATGTCTAAATATAGCTGTGTTTTGACCGCCGGCATTCACATTAACTGACGGGTCAACAGAGCCTCAAACTTCTGACGGACTGAACTAGATCCACCGCGACTATATCAAGTCTTTAGCAGGTTTTCATCTTCCTTTCTCCACATTCACAATATTCAAAGTGACCGATGAGACTTCCAAGGTAATAGTTTTCATTTCATGCTTCCAGGTCTGTGGTTTGGGAGGCTAGCCAAGCTCAGATAAATCATCTATGGCTTAAATTAAAACCATTATCACCTTTAAACAGCCTGGCTCGCGGTGGCCGAACACTGCTGAACTTCACCCGGGCCGTGACTCTCCCCTGCTGGGCTGATCTGAGTGATGAACAGGTCTCAAATCAGGCTCAACCCATGAGCTTAGCGTACACAAGAGTCACGAGTGTGAGTCAACACGCGCCTCCGAGGTCACAGAGATATGAAACTTCACTTCAGACCAGGGCTGTTATTTAAAGGCGTTATTAACGGTCGCACGCAAACCCCGTATTAACGGCGTACAATTTGGCCTAGCAAACTTTGTAGTTTTGTTTTTAACATGCTTTTGCGACAGGCACGCTGGCATGCGCAGCGCTGCGCTATGAAACCCATTGCTTTCAATGGCTTGCGCCGCACGAGGAGGACGTTTTGCTGCTGCCTTGTTTAAATAGTTGCTTAACGTCACGTTTCTGAGTGGATAGCGTGTAAAAAACATTCTGCACAAAGCAAGCCGAATCCACTTTTCCATGCTGATTAGAGCATTATAATGAGATAAAATAATGTGAGAAAAAGACATCAAGAGGCATTTAGAATAGATAAAAATGTGCGATTAATCGCGAGTTAACTATGACATTAATGCGATTAATCGTGATTAAATATTTTAATCGTTTGACAGCACTACTTCAGAAGCTTTTGTGTGCCGACGTTCAGTTTGTTTGTCATCTCTAAAGGTAAATAATTTGCTAACACTTTACAACAAGGTCCATTAATTAACATGAACTAAGAACAACACTTCTACAGCATTTATTAATCTTAGTTAATATTCATTTAAAAAGTTTGAATATTCATTCAAAAGTTATGTTTGCTAAATTTAGTCAATGCACTGTGAACTAACATGTTTGAACAATAAACACCTGTGTTTATATTAACTAAGGTTAACAAAGATTAACTAATACTGTAACAAATGCATTGCTCATTGCTATTTTTAATGTTAGTTAACACTAGGGCTGTCAAACGATTAATCACATCCAAAATAAAAGTTTGTGTTTACACAATATATGTGGGTACAGTGTGTATAATTATTTTGTATATATATATATATATATATATATATAAATACACACACATGCATGTACGTATTTAAGAAATATTTTCATGTATATACTGTATATAGATTTATATATAATTTATATTATATATAAATATTTTATATATATAAATAATATTTTTTTTCTACATGTGTGCATATATATATGTGTACATATATATATATATATATATATATATATATATATATATATATATATATATATATATATATATATATATATATATATATATAATTATACATATATTATGTAAACACAAACTTTTATTTTGGATACGATTAATTCGTTTGACAGCTCTAGTTAACAAATTACATAATGTTCTGAACCTTATAGTAAAGTGCTGAACCTTATAGTAAGTTAAAAAAGGTGACCTTTTTAACTTCCTTAATATGTTCGCTGGTTCTACTAGAAATGCTCACAATATGGTAACATGTTACCGTTTCCTGGGTTTATGATACGTAATAGTTTTCTTTTGTGGAAACTCGCATGAGAAATGTAGATGAATAGCAATTTAAAACTCTAATGCAAGAGGATGCAAACAGTTTTTGACAAGCACATGGGATGCTTTTCTTATTTGCATTCCACATTTAGTTTAATTTTTAGTTTCTCACTTTACGGGCATTGTATTTAGTTGGAAACAAGAAAAATTACGGACGTTGCTTTATACTTATACATACATAAAATGGAATTTACAGCAAATTCTGATGAGGATAGCAGATCTATAGATTTCAAAATCATCACTGGATGTTTTCCTCGTTTTTCTCCTCCTCTTCAATTATCTACGAATGCCAAATTCCGGGCAAACACATTTATGAACGAGTTCCTCTAAAATCCACCTCTGGCATTTGTAGAGGATTGGCGCCGCTGTAGACGCCTAACATTTACACATGAGAAGGAATCAATTAGAATCCTTGAATTCAATTAAACTAAAGATGGAGCGACAATCAAAGTGATTCACGGCGCACATTATTGTCCTGCTGGTTATATAATAAGCACGTGTTCACAAGTGTGTTTGCGTGTCCTCAGAAGAATCATGGATTTGTGGCTCTTCTGGGGAAATTGTTGGAATTTATCCGTTATGCATCCCCCGACTATTGAAGCATTGGAAGGCCGCTGATTTTCACTTCTGGCAAGTGTGATTTCTCTAAACATACGTCTAGCATTCGCACATAGCCGTTATGATATCCCCCCTGAGAGCTGGCAAATCTGTAAAATAGCGTATGCCGCTTAATGCAGCGAGGCTTAGATGCATGTGATTTTTTTTACTCAGATGCTGCCAGTCCAATAACGACATTCAAAGACTTACTGTAATAGGCTAAGTGAGGTGACACTTTCAAACGGCACTTAGAAAAAATGAATAGGCTCGACACTTATCTCTGAAAGAGGTGCAAGGCTCCAGACTACAGTCACTAAATAACCATAAACCATAATAGACAAAAATGACTTACCGTTCAGCACATGGCTGGCGGATAAGGTCACTGGGAGTGCTGCTCTCCTGTCATTCTGTCAATCACAGGAAGGATGTAAGGTTCAATAAATAGTAATAATGACTGTTATGGCATAGCTAGAGACAATATAATAAGCTCATCTCCAGTGGACGTTCAGTCTGTGTCACATAGCAGAGCCGTACAACCAGTGAGAAAGACCACAATGTCAACAAAAAATGACCTTATGACTAATAATAACACTCTGGGTTGTTTTAACCCAAATTTGGGTCAAATTTTGAACAAACCCAAAGGTTGGGTTAAAATGAAATTACATGTTTAACCCAAGCTTTGGGTTTGTTCATATTTGAGACAATAAACTGGTCCCACTTTATATTAAGTGGCTTTAAGTACTATGTACTTACATTGAAATTAATAATTTGATACAATGGACTTATTGTGTACGTACATGTTTTTACATTGTACTTATATTTTATAAATACTAGCATGTAATTACAGCTGTAATTAATTTATGTAATTACATTTGTAATTACACCAGTTTGACCCATCCCTCACACCTAACCTACCCTTAAACCTACCTATACCACCACCACACCTGTCCCTAACTTTACCCAATAGCAGCAAAAATATTTTACAATACAACAGGACCACAATAATATGTTGTACTTATTTTTCGATGTAAGTGCATAGTACTTAAAGCCACTTAATATAAAGTGAGACACGACAGAACTGCAGCAAACTGACCAGAGATTTCCAATCAAAAGACTTGCTTAATACAATTTAATACAATTTTTTTTTAATATTAAGGGCCATCTACGTATATGCCAGCCAAAGGCAGGGCTCCAGACAAACTTTTTGCCTTGGTTGCACTGGTGCGCCTGAACTTTTTTATTTAGGTGCACCAGCACAAAATTTAGGTGCACTCAATTTTTTCTCGTCTCGCGTTTAACGCCACAATTTCAAAGTCACCTTTTTCTCATGCTCCATATATTCATATATATTATGTAAATGCTTTTAAAAAGAATAAGATGTATTTTTAAGCACAATTATACTGTATATAAAAATACAAATCTTTAAAAAAACTAAATTTAAAGTGCTGTTTTTACATTGTTCAAGTTAGGGCAGGGTATTGACACCAATTTCACAATTCGATTCAATATTGATTATTTTGGATATCAGGTACAATACATGGCAAATTTTCTCAAGGAAAACAAATCACTACTAATGCTGTAAGGTAAAAATTACCTGATTTGGACACAAACACTTAATACACTTTACTACTTTTATAATAATAATGTTATATGAAATATAAACATTTAAATGGTGGCTGCATAAAAAATTGCCAGATTTTTTCAAACAACACTTGGCAAAATGCTGCTCTAGAGTTAATTTTTCTAGCTGGCTAACGCGTTTATGGTCACTGGATTTTTTTTCTGAGGTAAATGTGATGTTACATTACATTGTTTACACGCCTTTTACTGACGTCTTTCCACGGTCTGAATCACCGATTGAGCGATTCTATGTGAAATATACGGATTTCGATAAGTTGTACTCTATCTTTTAACACACTTTCAGATGCTCGTTCATGTTTATTTCGCGCTGTAACTGGTATTATTAAGGCGGAAGAGAAGCTCACGTGCGCCCCGCGCTGCTGCTTCTCTTGAGCTGAGCCAGAGTGATCTCACGCCACAGCATCAATACACTATTTATGTTTTTGAATTTCGTAAGAAAATGGACCTAATTTGAAATCTGAGACTTTGTTTCATATCAATAGTAACAAAGCACAAAGATTATTGTGATTTATTGGATGAGATGCACGCTATAATCTTCCATTCATTCATCAACTGAAAACAGCATAGCCCAACGGGTTCATAAAATGAGAATTAGCTTTTGAATATGAGAATATATTTTACCTAGCCCTAAAAAGTAGCCAACATTTTTAAAAGTTTCTTTGTCGTCTGTTTCTTCTGCTGCTGATTGCCGTTACTGATTCTCTGGTGTTCAGGTCGCGATTTATTTCTTATCACACAGCACGGAGCATTTACCATACGTGCACAGGAGAACAAAAGACTCGTTTGGGGAGAGTCAGCGGATGCGATCATGCGGGAACGTTAGGTGCACTGGTGCGACCTCGGAAAAATTTTGGTCGCACCCTTACAAATTTTAGTCGCATGTGCGACCAAATTGGTCGCACTCTAGAGCCCTGCAAAGGCCTTCCCTCTAAAAAATGCTGGGTGGTTTCAACCCAAAGTTGGGTCAAATATGGACAAACCCAAATGTTAGGTTAAAAACATTAACTTCAGTGAAAGTTGTAGTTGGGTTAAAAATTTAAATGACATTTTTAACCCAACATTTGGGTTTGTCCATATTTGACCCAACTTTGGGTTGAAACCACCCAGCATTTTTAGAGGGAAGGCCTTTGGCTGGCATATAGATAGCCCTTAAGATTAAAAAAAAAGACATAAAAGTCATAAAACTTGATTTCAGGGCATTTTTGAAGTAATTATATCATTAAATTTTATTAAGCAAGTCCTGGGGCTTTTGATTGGAAATCTCTGGTCAGTTTGCTGCAGTTCTGTCTCCATCATGTTTGCACTGCATTAAGATCAGTATCTTCTCGCACGCATTAAATCCTCATATCACACACTGTTTTACTCTCTAGCTAAGCTCCGGGGCCTCCCCTGATTACAAGGTTGATGGGAAACACGGTAATTTGATGAATAAGTAATATATTGAGATAGCCAAGTTCCCTTTTAATTAAATTAAATCACATTAAAAACCTTGGCTGAGGAGAAGTGAGGAAAAGCTTGACTGCGACAGGAAAGTGAGGTTCGGTCGCAGGATTAACGGCCGTCGTAAAGAGGACGACTTTCACACTGTCATCTGTTCCAAAGTCACAGTAGAGAAGGACATTGTGTAAACGCACACAGGCTTGAGAGGCCTCTGAGCGGGCCGGACGTGGCCCAACTGTATTGTTTTCTGAGCTTTTTTACCACCCACAACATAGAGTGAGCATTCATAGCCATTGAACACCCTTCAAATAAAGACACAGTCAAATAAATCGCAGATAAAGAAGTGGTGGGTAGTAACGCTGTGATTTATGTATTTTTCCCACTGCCATGGTTACGGAGAGATCTGAGGCTCACATGGGACGGGTGAGGGTGTTTAACCTCTCGCTGCCTGATATTTCCCAGCGGCGCCGGCAGATGCTGCGTCAGCCGCTTTATTGGAGGTAATTTGAATCTGCGCTACTTAATCAGCGTGTTAGTGCTCCCATTGGAGCATCTCCAACTGTTAATAATAAACTCAACAACAGACTGAGAGATTAATTAAAAAAAGCAATACCGCAAGCGAACATCTTGCCCAGAGTTACAGTGCAGCATTGAACTCAAACTGACTTTGCATTTGTTATGTGCACTATCTAGGGGTCTTGGTCACCGTATTGTTCCTGCCATATGGGATCTGGTTTGAACACACAGATAAGCCAGCGACACGCTGCTTTCTGACCCAGCTGGCACTAACCACCCCATAATTATTATCCCAATTACTCAGCTAAACCTCCCCCAGTCTCGGTCCGATTATCAGAGCGCAGGAAGACGACACCGCAACGGGGGAGGGGCTAAACAGAAGGAGAACAATAACACATCATCTGGCCAATCAAATCTCTTCTATTTTTAAAACGTTTAGATTCACAATGGCCCTGTTTACACCTGATATTAAAGGAGTAGTTCACTTTAAAAAAAAAATTGCTGATAATTTACTCGCCCCTATGTCATCCAAGATGTCCATGTCTTTCTTTCTTCAGTCAAAAGAAATAAAGGTTTTTGAAGAAAACATTAGGATTTTTCTCCATATAATGGACTTCGTGGAACCAAACGGCTAAGCCCAAATACAAGGCATATACTGACACTTTGCAATGCGTAGACATCCACACACATGCACCTAACGTCAATATGAGCATGCAGATATATATGGGACAGAAGGTGCCTCCTAGTGGTCTAACCCTAACATTACCCCAGACCTAAACCTACCCATAACCGAAGCGTGTTATATTGACGCTAAAGGGTGCCATATGTGTCGGATGTCTACACATTGGCAAAAGCGTCACTATATGACACCTTAGATGAGAATGCTGTTGCAAGTTTGTCATCTGAAGATGAAAAACGTATCAAACACGATGTTCTCTCTCCATTCCTGATTTCTAACACACACTCACAGTGTTCGGGCTGGTCTATAGCGGTTATCAGAGCAGAAACTAAAGCTGATGCTCTCCGTGTGTTTTATCACCGTCATATGCAAATTCATATGTAATGAAATCATATGTAAATGACGTGTTCATATGTAAATTGATTGATTATATTGTTCAAAAGATCTGAAAATACCTACATGTAGAAATCAGGACTGAAGTGGATGAAAGTGGACAAAAGAGACGGATTAAAACACCAGGTGTAAACTGGTATGTGTCTGCCTTGTCTATGAACCTCATCGATCAACACACATCTTAATACCAGGTGTGGATGTTTCATGTAGGCATCAAGCATTAAATATTAAAGTGCATGTCATAACTCTGATCATTTGGTTTTAGAAAAGGTTTCAGGTTTGATAATCATGTTGAAATCTCTGACATCTTTTATATACTTGGTGAATTCAGGGACGCTGTTGAGATTTCTTAAGACTGAGATCATTGGGTTTTTTGTACGCCGAGAAAAAGGAATCCGAGAGAAAAATGAAGGAAAATCTGTTTATCTCACAGGTGTCTAAGAAACCAAAAAGAATATAAAAAAAGATTTTCCTTTTGAGCAATCTTCCTTCCCTGTGGGAAGGTGAATATAAGCCACTCGACGGTGGCAGAAGAGCTTTGAAATCCCCGTTCTTAATTTCTGCCTTTGTGTATTGAGTGGAAATGACAAAACTTTATCTGTACCGCAGTACAATTAAATCAGCTGTGTTAAATGAACTCCAACAGAGTTGAACGCATACTCCGACAGAGTACAATTAAGTCACATTTTGAGTTAATTTAAGGGCAGTAGAGATTGTTTCTTTGTTTGGAGAGGACTATGCTACTGGATCAAGAGGAATGATGGGTGTTACGCGGAGAGGGATGATGGAGGTTAAGCAGTCGTGGCGCTCAGGGTAAGAGGGAGTAAAGCCGGTGGTTGGAGGAGAGATGAAGCGAAGAGACAGGGTGACAGGTGTCCACTGTCAACACCTGCCTGATGGTATGAATCTCTGAGAGCAACGTGAGGAAGAGGAATAACACGCTGCCGACGAAAATAATGGACATTTATGTAGTGAGCTTTCCAGGAAAGAATGCAAGAAACGCTGTCAGAAAGCTCTTACAGGTTTATAAACATTCTGGTGGTGATAATCATATACACTGCATTAAATATGACTGCACAAATATCCAAATTACTCCTACTGCCACTTCTACTCGCTAAACAATAGTCCCGACTCCGAAACTCGACACCATTGGATGAGCAGTTTGGGTCAATTAAAGATTTTTTTACCTTTTATTCATTGAAAGAATCCTGAATAAAAAGTATCATGTTTCCACAGATATCTGAAGCCACACAAATGTTTTTAATATTGATGATAATCATAAATGTTTGTTGAGCATCAGATCCTCATATCAGAGTGATTTCTGAAGGATCATGTGACACTGAAGACTGGAGTAATGGATCACAGGAAAAAAATACACTTTACTATATATTGACATAGAAAACAGCTGATTTACAGTGTATTAATTTTCATAATTTTACAGTTTTTACTGTTTTTTATTTTTATAAAATAAATGCAGCCTTAGTTAGCAGAAGAGACTTTTTTTAAACATTAAACTACCACATTTACATTTCCTAACTTTTCATTGGTATTGTAGTATGAATGATTAAAATAACAAAAGGAAAATAAATAAAATTAGAAAATAAATAAATGCAAAAATATAGTGAAAATAAATACATTTTGGTAATATAAATGGCAATTTTTTGTATTTTTATATTTATTTATTTATGCATTTATTTATGCATTTCTACAGTTTATTTCTGCATTTATGTATTTATATATGTCTACATTTATTTTATTTTCTGTATTTCCACATGTATGTTCCCCTGTGCCTGTATGCTAATTGAGTGGGGGGTGCCAACATCAGTCCGATGTAGAATGCAGCCCGCTTTCCACAAATGTGGAAACACATAAATAAATAAATGTAGAAATAAATGTATAAATACATAAATAAGAACCATAAATTAGGGCTGTCAAATGATTAATCGCATCCAAAATAATAGTTTGTGTTTACATAATATATGTGGGTGCACTGTATTTATATTTTATTGATATATAAATATATATATAATATATATATATGTGTGTGTGTGTGTGTGTGTGTGTGTGTGTGTGTGTGTGTGTGTGTGTGTGTGTATGTATATATATATATATATATATAATATAAATATAAAATATATATATATATATATATATATATGTGTAATATATATATATATATATATATATATATATATATATATATATAGCCCTAATATAAATGTATAAATAAATAAATACATGTAAAAATACAGAAACAGCCATTTAGACACTGTAACAAAATATTGTTGGTTTAATTTTTAAAAAGTTAGTAATCTGGTTGCCTTAAAATTTTAAGTTGAATGGAACTCGAAAAGTGAGTTAATACAATGGAGATTTACTCATCAGAAACTCAAAATAATAAGTTATGTCAACTTATATTAAAGGAGCATAACGCAAGTCTCTGAGTTTTTGCAGAACTACGCCCCCTCTGGTGACAAATGAAACTGCGTGCGCGCTCATGGAATACCATAGACTTTATAGAGTAGACATATACACGGAATACACGCACGTTTGCACGAGCTGTTCATAACCAAAGGAGAATCAGGCACACATCTTTTGTTACAGTCATAATGAGGTAATACAGTTATAAATCTGCAAGTCATTTAAAATATATGAAAGGAAAGGCATTTGAGTAAATTACACACTTATGTAGGCCTATGTGTGTGTGAGGGGAAAACAGGGGTAGAAAACTTCGGCTTTTGTTTCCATTGATCTCCATGTTGAACTGTTTTATGTGCTTACTGTATCCACTTATGATTGTATTATTATGGAAACACGTTCATGAACACGTTTGAGCCCTAGAGCAGACCGCCCGAGATCTCTCCGTTTGTTGAAAGCCTTCCCGATGTTGACTCTAGTCTTATTCCGACGACTGGCACTGGACAGACAGAAGTTGTATTTTCTTTGCCTCACGTGGAGTTTGCGTTGGGGTTTGTAATGAACTACAAGCCGGTCTCTTTGGGGCTGTTTTTACACCTGGCCACAATGCGTTTTCTCAGATCTATCTGATTTATCAAAACGATTCCATTACCTGGTCACATAAATGTGTTTTTGCAAAACGGATATTAATCTGATATTCAATTCCCGCGTTATATACAGATTTCATGAAGTGCACGTCACCGAAAGCAACAGATGAGCTGCATTTTATAAATCATCGGCTTCGGCTATTTCAAAATCAGCAAAGACAGCAATAAGAGAGAGCGGCAAAAGCTCTGGTATGAGATCATTTCATTTCTTAAGGCTACTTTTAATGAAGATAGTGGAGGTAGAAGGTAACTTAGTGTTAATCGTATGCGTCTTACTTTCACTTTCATTTGCGATAGATTGCGCGCGCTGGCTTATAAATACACTCGCCTGCTCATCTGATGCACGTCGTCATATATGACTAAAACAACATGACATAGCCTGTTTTCAACAACCAGATGCATTTACACTTGTCCAGTTTCGTCTGGAATACAGCCCAGACCACGTCCTCAATGGTTTGAGCTGTCGGATTCAAATCCGTCTGGATTCAACCTGGTCTTTTCACGATTCGAATAAGTTATCCGATCACAGAAAACACATGAAGTGACCAGATGTAGACTAAACAGCCCCTTTGAATCCATCTTCTACTTTTGGGAAAGTTGACTAAAGTTGCGTCGCTCGAGTTGTCTTCTCTGATACGGAGAACGCGGCGAATACACTATCCTGCAGGCACATAGCCAGGCGAGCGTGAACGCGCATGACGTCAGCGCCCAGTCTCAGATTCGAGCCCGAATCCCTCTTATATATTTCACTGTACAGGATTATAGAGGCGATCGCAGTGATCAGAGAAGGGCTCATTCAGCCCATCAGGCGATTGTTTCAGCATGTATGGGTTAGAAAACGGCTAATTTTAACATAAAATGTTGCGCAATGCACCTTTAAGTTGATTTGACAAAAAATGTTGCAGAAGAACAAATCTTGAAAAATCTTTTTTTACAGTGTATTATCAAAATGTATTTATTTTCACTATGTTTCTGCATTTATTTATATATTTTTTATTTTTCCTTTTGTCATTTTTAGTCCTTCATATTGTAGGGCTAAACAATGTGTTAACAAATAATGCATAAACGATGGGTCACATTTAACAAATTAACATAGGTAAAAAAAAAAAAAAATCAGAATCAAACCCTTCAGAAGCGGCTCTGAAAGAGAGTGCATGTAAAATCTCCTTAGATTTGCCATCAGACAAGAATGCACACACACACACTAGTGTTTCCTGTAACAGTAGTATCTGCAGCTTTGGGTCAAACACTAGGTAAAGAGCGGCTGCATTATAACAGCCGAGACGTTGTTTAATCCCCATAATGCATCACTGCAGCAAACACTGTGTGCAAGGAATCAGGAATCAGGAATCCACATCACTTTTTTAACAGTATATTCTCTCTGCAGAGCATCTCACTGCGGTTTCATCCCCATAAACCCTGCGGTGTGTGTCATCTGTACTGCACATTAATGTGTCATGAGAGCACACGCTTCCAGAGGCGCTAGTTATCACACACACATACAAGAATCCGCAGGCGGAATCACAGAGCACACACTCACCAAACTGTCTTTCCAGAGATGAGCAACATTATAAAAGACACACACAAACCACTGCTGACATGATGATTATTAAAACTCTACCAAACTCCTAATATTGGCTCTTATTTCTCCATTTCCTATTGCTTTCCTCCTAATGGGCGGGAGTGCAGGAAATGTGAGGCACACACACACACACACACCAGTCCACACACACCAATCTCGTCTCCCTGAAGATTCTGGTCTTTCCAAGTGCAGAATGCTCCTTCAGGCTGTTGTGCACAAATCCGTTTTATAAAACTGCTGCTTTTTTGTCTTATTTTTCTCCTATTGTGTTGAATTGCCTTAAGGCACAGCGAGGGAATGAGGGTGAGAAATATCACATCCACGGCACAAGAAGTAAAATAATCTCTTTCTGCGGGCTGCATTCCAGGTAATGAAGTTTGCAAAGCATGAAGGCAGCACACAAAATTGCAGTAAAGGAGGAAGACACAGACATCTCCCGCGTGAGTTAGACGCTTTCTCTTCTTCACAATTTTTTGAAAACACAATAGAGATGAAACGAAGGGAAAAGAAGTGGAATTGAATAGGGACAAAACACAGGCCAGACATTCAATACATTTCCCACATGAGCAGCACGGCACGTATGTGTCTGGGACACGTGTGGAAACTATAATGGCTCCGATAATACAAGCGCTCAGTTTCTGACAGGACTGTGTATATCAATGTGTCTAGAAAGTAGGCCAGTTTCACTCTTCACACTTCATTCATTCATTATTTTCTTGTTTATGAATCAGTTTAAAACATATTGAACTATTCATTTGCCTTAACATGCCTCAATTTTCTTTTTAATTACTTTGTAAAACACATATAGGGATTTTTTTATTGGTTCCTAAAAAAAGTAGTGAACATTTAGAGTGGATCAAAACCTTTCATCAAAGTTATATATTCATTTAAAACAAAACCCATTCTTGTCTAAGGACAACTTTGGTCAACTTTTTTGATCCACTTCAAATGTTGAATACTGTATTATATTAGATATTTTCAAAAAATATTTTTTCTTCTGTAGTTCCTAAATCTGACTTGGCTATGGATGGATGGATGGATGGATGGATGGATGGATGGATGGATGGATGGAGGGATGGAGGGATGGATGGATGGATAGATACATGGAAAATGGAGGATGAAATGGCTGCATATAGATGGGTGGATGGATGGATAATGGATGGGTGGATGGATGGATGGTTGGTTGGATGGATGGTTGGATGGATGAAATGAATGGATGGATGGATGGATGGATGGATGGATGGATGGATGGACTGGGACGGATGGACGGATGGATGGATGGATGGATGGATGGATGGATGGATGGAATGGATGGATCTGGATGGATGGATGAAATGGCTGCATGGCTGGATGGATGGATGGATGGATGGATAGAGAGTATTAAATGGATGGATGGATGAAATGGCTGCATATAGATGGATGGATGGATGGATGGATGGATGGATGGATGGATGGAAGTGGATGGATGGAAGTGGATGGATGGATGGATGGATAATGGATGGATGGAAGTGGATGGATGGGTGGGTGGGTGGATAATGGATGGATGAGTGGATGGATGGATGGATGGATGGATGGATGGATGGATGGATGGATGGATAGAGTGGACAGACGGATGGATGGATCGGACGCATGTGTGGATGGATAGATGGTTGGTTGGATGGATGGAATAGATGAATAGATGAAAATGGATGGATGGATGGATGGATGGATGGATGGATGGATGGATGGATGGATGGATGGATAATGGATGTGTGGAATGAATGGATGATGGATGGATGGATGGATGGATAGATACATGAAATGGAATGGATGAAATGGAGGATGAAATGGCTGCATATAGATGGGTGGATGGATGGATGGATGGATGGATGGATAATGGATGGGTCAATGGATGGATGGAATGATAGATGGATGGATGGATAGATGAAATGAATGAATGGATGGATGGATGGATGGATGGATGGATGGAATGGATGGATGGATGGAATGGATGGATGGATGGATGGATGGATGGATGGATGGATGGATCGGATGAATGGATGGATGGAATGGATGGAAATGGCTGCATCTGGATGGATGGAATGGATGGATGGATGGAAGATTAAATGGATGGATGGATGGATGGATGGATGGATAGATAGATTAAATGGATGGATGGATGAAATGGATGGATGAAATGGCTGCATATAGATGGATGGATGGATGGATGGATGGATGGATGGATGGATGGATAATGGATGGATGGATGGATGGATGGATGGATGGAAGTGGATGCATGGGTGGGTGGGTGGATAATGGATGGATGAGTGGACTGGATGGATGGTCGAATGGATGGATGGATGGATGGATGGATGGATGGATGGACGGATGGAACGGATGGATGGAAATCGGACGCATGTGTGGATGGATAGATGGTTGGTTATATGGATGGATGAATGGATGGATGGATGGATGGATAGATGGATAATGGATGTGTGGATGAATGGATGATAGATGGATGGATGGGTGGATGAAATTGCTGCATCTGGATGGTTGGTTGGATGGATGGATGGATGGATGGATGGAAGTGGATGGATGGAAATCTACTTGACAACAAGCTGATTGGTTAAAATTATACATTTTCTGAATAATACTGATAATTTTAATTATAATTTTAATACATATATATATATACATTATAATGACATTGAGTTTCGGTCATGCCTTTATCAGGAACTCTGTAGTGTAAACTGAATTTATAAATTGAATTTACTTCTCTTCTTGTGAACTTCACTATTTTCATACACAAATGATTAAAAAGAAAAGTTCTGAATGCACTATTGTTAAATAGAAGAATATAAAGTCACACTGATAGCACTGGCGGCCGCTAATGGAAGCGTGCGGTGGATTTGAGAAGATTAGCGGGGCTGAGTAAAATTCAGACTTCTGAAGCAAGACCATTTCAGAGGCAAACGCACAGAAAGCTCACTTTTTTTAAATGCAAAACATTTTATCAGCATGCAGAAGAGGGATTTGAGCACGATGGGCCAATTTGAGTCAAATTTCCTCCCGTATATCGGGACAAAGACACAGTTGGAGACATCAGGTGGAGTTGGTCTTACTCTTTGTGAAGTGAAACTCTACCCTGCTCTTTCCCACTCAGTGTTCATTACTCTGCCATTGTTAATGCGCTGCCAGTGTTCAGGAAACTTTTGTTGGGAACGGCGCATTCTGAAAGCTGGCATGTAAAAAACAGGATAATAGGGCTACTGGGAAGATTGGGAAATCCTGGGATGAGAAAAGACTGACAGTGATTGTGTCTCTTCAGGGAGGAGTGACGGCTGACTCTGTGCATTAGGCTGGGATTGACATGTCTTCACGAGAAACACACTGGTGTTGGAGGAAGACTCAAACGGCCACAGAAACACTGGGTTAACCTCAAACCCACAGGTCTCTACAGAGTTCGCTTCACATGCTGAAAAATAAGTTGATCATTCCTTCGAGTTTCTCACTCACTCTATATTTGACATGTTCTCTCACTTGGCTCTTCAATATGCAGCAGCATTACAACTGTAGGCGAGAAAATCTGTACAAGACAAATCTAGCGACAAAGCAATATTTAAAGTCAACTATTAAAAGACAACGATGAGAGGTGTGACATCACTTCATGATTCAAAAGTGCAAGTTCTGAAAGGAGATTCAGGAGAATCAAATATGGGGTCATTATTTGACATTTGACATATGTACATATGTATAGTATGTATGTATGTACGTATGTAAGCATGTATGTATATGTATGCATGTGTGTATGTATGTATGCATGTATGCATGTAAGCATGTATGTATGTATGTATGTATGTATGTATGTATGTATGTATGTATGTATGTATGTATGTATGTATGTATGTATGCATGTGTGTATGTATGTATGCACATGTATGCATGTAAGCATGTATGTATGTATGTATGTATGTATGTATGTATGTATGTATGTATGTATGTATGTATGTATGTATGTATGTATGTATGTATGTATGTATGTACAGTATGTATGTGCGTAATGTATAGAATGTATGCATGTTAGCATGCATGTATGTACACATGTATTTGTATGCATGTAAGCTTGTAAGTATATATGTATGTATGTTCGCATGTATGTATGTGTGTATGTATGTAAGCATGTTATGCATGTGTGTGTGTGTGTGTGTATGTATGTATGCATGTAAGCATGTATGTATGTATTTATGTATGTAAGCATGTATTCATGTATGTATGATGGATGGGCCATTCTATGGCATTATAACAAATTAAAATGTTTTTTTTTATTTGTATTTTTTTATAAATCACGTCAAAAATTCAATAAATCCATAAAATATAATTGTGAAATGTGTTATATAAATATACTAAAATCCATTTTATGTTGAATTTAATGGTCATATAACGTAACACCAATATTTGATGTGCTTTCTTATATTATTCTTTTTACTGTAATTCAATTTACAGTAATTTATATCCAGTAACGTTTAAAATCGCTGCATTTGTTTGATTAAAAATACAATGAAAACAGCAATATTTTGAAATATTATTACAATTTTAAATAGCCATCTCCTATGTGGATATATAGTAAAGTATAATTGATTCCTGTGATCAAAGCTGAATTTTCAGCATCATTACTCCAGTCTTTACTCTTCAACCCCGTCTCTCTCTTTATGTTGTTCCTTCTTTCAAGCAGCGTTCCCCAGCGTTCTGTGGCCCGCGAACACAAAGGACGGCAAAAATACCAATTGCTAAAGCGTTAACTAAAGACAAAACCATTAAAGATCAATAAATGCTAAGCGGATTAGAGACAACACAAATCACACATTTCAAAACTATCGATGTCACAGCCGCACAAGGCAAAGCGGAATTACATGGAATGCCATTATGGCCTGTAATTCATCACAATTGGAGGTCTTTAGATAATTGGAAGCATTGATTGGTCCAGAGCCTGCATGCAAATAGCCGGTCCGTAGCGAGAGTAAATCACGTGTTAAAATAATACGCCACAGTGAGACGACAAAGAACATTGATTAATAATTATTTGTACTATCCCATCTGGGGTGGAGGGAAGGGGCTTCTATTACAGTGTAGAAATCAATGGAATTGGTATACGCCTGTGAAATGATGGTGGCTCTCTCTCTCTCTCTCTCTCTCTCTCTCTCTCTCTCTCTCTCTGTTTTTTAACTCTGCAGTTTCCTTAATGATCCGACTAGCTCTCACCTGAGGAGAGAAGAGAGCGAGGGGGCCCTAACACGACCGCCTGTCTTTACAAAACTGACAGAAATGTACTTTCCTTTCAGAGAATGAGGAAAAAACATTGACCTCGGCTCGTCTGATGTGTGTGGCAGATCTATAATAGCGGCCTGGCTTCACACATCGCCTTTGTCTGCCGCCTTCGCCTCGCCAAATACCTTTCTGCGCATTTACGGGGTCACGTAGTCTGTGTGTGAGGCCATGAAATGAAATCTAAGCCAAACCGAAGTTGATGTCTCTGAAGATAATCTAAATAGATTCAGACACAGCCGTGACGGGGTGGACAGACAGCTGTGTGTGTGGCGGTTTAAAGACCAATGCGGAGAAACAGAACGAGGAATGAAGGAGGAGAGGCACAGTTGGATGAGGAAGGTCGGTGGTCTGTGAAAGCCTCGGGTGAAGCGTGAGAGGTTAGGGGGCGTTTAGAGGGTTTAAATAAAGCTCTCCTGCTCTGTTTCAATCTAATGTCTTCTGGAGGACGGACGCTGGTGACAGGGAGAAATACAGATGAAGAACGGGTATAAAGAACAGACAGATAACCGGAAGCAAGATGATGCAAAAATTTGTGCACAAATAGAAGAATTTTATAGTCAATCCTAGATTGGAATCACTCTTAGAAAAAAGGTACAAATGCTGTCACTGGGACTGTACCTTTTCAAAAGGTACACTTTTGTACCCAAAGGCTGCATATTGCTACCTTAGTGGTACATATTAGTACCTAAAATGTACATATTACCACCTAAAATGGATATATTACTGTAGCTCATGAAATGGACATATTAACACCTAAAATGGACATATTAACACCTAAAATGCACATATTAACACATACAATGCACATATTAGGAACTGAAATGTACATATTAGTGCCTAAAATGTACATATTAATACTTCAAAAGTACTTATTACCACCGAAAATGTACATAATAGCACCTAAAATGTACATATCAACACTTAAAATGTACATATTAGCACCTAAAATGCACATATCAACACTTAAATGTACATATTAGCACCTGAAATGAACATATTAGCTCATGAAATGGACATTAGCACCAAAACTGTACATATTAGCCCTAAAATGTACATATCAACACTTAAAATGTACATATTAGCACCTAAAATGTATGTACATATCAACAATGTACACCTAAAATGGACATATTAGCTCATGAAATGGGCATTAGCACCTAAAATGTACATGTTAGCCCTAAAATGTACATATCAACAATGTACATATTAGCACCTAAAATGGACATATTAGCTCATGAAATGGACATTAGCACCTAAAATGTACATATTAACACTTAAAATGTACATATTACCACCTAAAATGTACATATTAGCACCTAAAATGTACATATCAACACTTAAAATGTACATATTAGCCCTAACATGTACATATCAACACTTAAAATGTACATATTAGCACCTAAAATGTACATATCAACACTTAAAATGTACATCTTAATACCTAAAATGTACATATTACCACCTAAAATGTACATATTACCACCTAAAATGTACATATTACCACCTAAAATGAACAAAAGTTTACCTTTTGAAAAGGTACAGCCCCAGTGACAGCTTTTGTACCTTTTTCTGAGAGTGTGGAAGCCAATGGAGAGCTCACAAAATGTTACTTATTTGTCTAACTACTGTAACAAAGTCACCTTTAAATAAACTGGGTAACACTTTACTTGAAGGGGTGTGCATAAGACTGACATGATGCCTTCATAACCATGACATGACATATGCTATGAATATGACGGTGCATGTTTATAACAACTGTCATTTAAGTGTCATTCGCTGAATTTGACATTATTAATGCAAGTAACCACTTAGCTTTATGGGTTAACATTACATTAAACTGTCAAGTCATGACAAAGACACTTACAGGTTATGATGTATTGGTTTATGTAAAGGTATCATAACAAAGACATCTTAAACAATGTCATATTTGCATTAAAAATGTCATAATTGAGCGAATTACACTTAATGACAGTTGTCATAAACATGCATAAAACTTCCTTCATATTCATAGCAGGTGTCATGTTAGTCTTATGCACACCCTTCAAGTAAAGTGTTACCATAAAGTGTAACTGGAAAATGTGCTTGTGTGTGTGATAAGTCTGTACACTGTGTACACTAGGTCTGTATTTACGAGTGTGTGTGTTCCATTGAATGAGAATCAATGGTGCTGTCCTCCATTAACAGGATCATGTCATGATGTCACTGTTTGCGCTCTACTGTTGCACACCAGTTTGTGTCTGATGCACACAATACGCAACACTGAAATTATTGTGTCCCAAATCATACATTTAAAATGCTAAATGGGCCCAAATGACATATTATTTTCTGGTTAAATACTATTTAGGTAAATTCTACCATAAACACAAATAGTACATGACAAAAAGGGCTTATGAGGGCTTATTTTATATTCATCATTATAGAGTCTTATATTAAAAGTATGTAGGCTACTTTGCTTTGGGCAGTGAACTACACAGATTTAGTGTGTAGTGTACTGTACATGGATATTGGGATGCTGCCAGTGATGTCATAAAGTGTAAGACTAAAACTTATTAAAATATGAATGACATTATGCTAAAAACATTTCCCCTGAATTTTTGAACATGCATATGTAGCAATTTATTTTTTAACATGAAATGGAAGTAGTGACAGATCTTATCTTCCGCATTATGACGTACATCCAAGTGTAATGGATGTAATCTTAAACATGTAGGGCGGGGCCTTGTGTCTGCATCAGCTGTCGATTGGATGTTGAGAGGGTGTGGCTCTCAAAGAAAAGATGAGCTAAAGGGGCGGAGTTTAAAACACGAAGGCCTCCAATTCAACAGACAAGGCTTAAGCTAGTCTCAGATTAAACTGATACAAACTTGCACTGATCTTGAAATATGTCAGTGCCATTTCTTTATCTCAAGATGCACACCAGTAATGTTTGTTTTTTCCAAAGGCACATCTATAAAAGCTACTTAAATGTCTTAATCTAAACTATGTCTCTGAAACCAAGTCTACAAACATCTGTCATTTCACCAGATAATCCAGCTATGACATTCTGATTAAAGTTTGTAGGTAACAAACCGATAACATGCATAAACAAATACACGTGGGAATTTACATTACATGCCGACTTTTAAATATAAATGAATCAAATGTAAAACACACATTATAGATGTATTCGCCAGAGCTCTATTCTCTGACCTTCTTGAAGATAAAAAACATATTGAGTAACCCCCAAACCACCTATAAATCAAATTAACAGTGTTTTCAATTCACACAAAAAACAGGAACGGTCATGAAAATAGTCCATTTCGAAACTGCTTAGAAGCAAGTATAAGGAATATTCTACCTGTCAGACAGACTGAGTTCAGCCTTGAGGAAATGGAAAGCACACAGGAAGTGGTCTGAAACAGAGAAACACATTTAAAGTCCGTCTCCACTGGGCTGTTAAAGTCTGATGGTGAAAACTCGAAGTCATCTCTGGGAACCAGAGGAAGATCGCCAGGATGTTTCTGGGATCAACGGGTGTGACTGTCCAAATGTGTGTCTGTATCATATGCTTTTATCATATGTGACTGAAAATCCAGCTTTAATGTTGTTTATATGTCTATGTGGTGTTTTTAATACGCTTCATAAGTCGACAGTATTTTCTTTCAAAACTGCAGTAAACCAAAACACGCTTCTGAAATCACTGGTGTGTTCTGATGCGTCACAAACGACCTTGTAACCAATCAGAATCAACGTGTGATCGTTCAACCAGTGGTGAGCTGAGTGAGTGAGTGGAGGCGGGGCACATTTGCATATTCATAGAGCCGCGCATACTAAATGATGCAAGGGTGTCGAGTTACATTCAAGCTGTCAGGGAAAATAAAACTCACCCTGTTCATTACAGTGAAGCTGCTTTGAAACAACTTGTATTTATATAGAGCTGTGCAAAAGTTAATTGTGATTAATTGCATCCAAAATAAAAGTCTGTGCTTACATAATATATTGTGTGTGTCTGTATATAATTATTTTGTGTATAAAAATAACTATGCATGCATGTATATATTTAGAATTATTTGCGTACTGTATATATACACATATATATATATATATATATATATATATATATATATATACACATATATAACACATAATCTATATTATATAAATATTGTATATATAAATAACACATTTTCTTAAATATATACATGCATGTGTGTGTGTTTATATATACAAATAATTATATACAGCACACACAAATATATTATGTAAACACAGACTTTTATTTGGGATGCCATTAATCGTAATTAATTTTTGCACAGCCCTGAATTTTTATAAAGTGCTTTAGAAATAAAGGTAACTTTATACTGAACAGAAATTAATCCAAATTACCATTTGGCTGACTGAAGTTTAAAATCAAAGTTACTTTATGGTCAATGGCCAAATGATTCAATATTGCTGTAAAAATATTGTTGGTTTAACTTAAAAAAACAAGTAACCTGTTTTGCCTTAAAATTTTAAGTTCATTGAAATGGAAAAATTGAGTTAATACAATGAATGAGATTAATTTAATCACCAGAAACTCAAAATATTATGTTATCTGAACTACATAAATCATCTAAGTTGATCTGACAAAAGAAAAATGTTGTGATGACAAATCATGAAAATAGGCTATATATATATATTTTAATATATTTTTTACAGTGTTCATGATTTTACTTGTATTTAAATTTGATTAACTGGCTAAATCTTTTTCAATTGTGTGTGTACACCATAAAAAGACCAGTTTGAAGCCTTAGAGAAAAAACTGCAATGGGCTCTTCATGGTTAAATTTCAGACTATTAAAGATATATCCCTAAACTGCTAGTTTGGTTTAGCACAAGCAAGGCGATATAAACCAGAGCCCTCCTGATCCTTGAACCTGTGATTGCAGGCGACCTTCAATCTGTGTCAGTAAACCTGAGGAATCCAGCAGACGATCAGTGTGATCAACTCAACTGCGGGAATTAGCTCTACACACACACACACACACACACACACACATCCCACTGTTGGCCTGTCAGCAACAGCTCGATAGTTAACATGAGTCATGAGGAACGCATCTGAGATCTACAGATTCCCACGAATGATGATGATGATGAAGAACGCTTTGAGTGTCACATGTCTGTAATAATGTGAACTATTTTCTATGTGAATATATAGTAAAGTGTAATTGATTCTGTGATTCATTACTCCAGTCTTCAGTGTTACATGATCCTTCAGAAATCACTCTAATATGAGGATTTGATGCTCAAGAAACATTTATTATTAATATCAATGTTGAAAAACAGCTTCATGTTTTTTTGCTGAAAAATGCTGGGTTGTTTTAACCCAATTTTGGGTCAAATATGGAAAAACCCAGCCCATTGGGTTAAAAATGTAATTTAAAAATGTAACCCAATGGCTGGGTTTGTACATATTTTACTGAGAATTGGGTTAAAACAACCCAGCATGTTTTAGAGTGTACATTTTAATTTAACTGAATAGAAAATTCATTAAAAACTGCATTTATTTGAAATAGAAATATTTTGTAACATTATATATGTATTTACTGTCATGTTTCATAAATGTAACGTTATTAGTTTATTTAAAACTTACTACTGCCATTTTCTGTACACACTTAAAAAATGCTGGTTTTTTAACTCAATTTTGGGTCAGAAATATGGACAAACCCAGCCGTTGTGCTTACTTTTTTTAATTGCATTTTTAATTCAACGTTTGGTAATTTGTCCATTTGACCCAAAAAAATGAGTTAAACAACCTAGCATTTTTTGATGTCTCTAAATGGTGCACCTTATCAGAATATCACATAAAAAGAACAGTCAATATTATGTATAGTTGTAGAATCATAAAAACAGTTTTATCATTTTCTAGAAGAATGATATTTTGCGTTATATATCTTTCAATATTTTTTTCTGGGTGTTCGTTGGAAATATTTAAATAATGATTATCACTCTAAAAAATGCTGGGTTGTTTAACCCAACTTTGGGTCAAATATGGACAAACCCAGCCACTGGGTTACATTTTTAACCCAACATTTGGGTTTTTCCATATTTGACCCAAAGTTGGGTAACAACCCAGCATTTTTAAAGTGTACAAATTATGAATGGAAGCAGCACCTTTACAATGATGTAAAACAAACTCTATACAAAATGCTGGGTTGTTTTAACCCAATTTTGGGTTAAATATAGACAAACTCCAACATTGGGTTAAAAATGTAATTTTAAAAATGTAACCCAACGACTTATTTTACCCAAAACAACCCAGCATTTTTAGAGTGCATGTTTTAGAGGATAAGAGGAAGGAGGAGTAAGCTGAATGCAGGATTGTGTTTGAATAAGAAATAAATGTTTGAAATCCAAATTTTATAAACGGTGATGTTTATTTCTGGTTTAATCTGGTTTATTTATTTTATTTTTTATTATTATTATTATTTTGGCTGGTAGAACTTCTGAATGGCCAGTAACTTAAAATTGTAGAAGCCAAATTCAGCCGGTGAGTGAAAAAGTTTTGATCCTCCACCATTGTTTTACGACGACCAGGTAAAAAATAATAAGATTGAACAATTGTAGTAGCCTAGCTTGGTGAAGCTAAATGCTAGTTAGCTCTTCAGCTAAAATCTGCGGCGGGAACTCGAGCTGTAACTCCAGCAAAGCCAAATCTCAGGACGGTTATTAAAGGTGTTTAACTGTGGGCCTGGGTTTAAGTCTTCAACCTGAGGACAGGTTAGATGGAACTGTCAAAATATCATGATGGAACTTTAAGAGCGAGAGTGCAGTGTGCAAAAATGTGTGTGTGTGTGGGAGAGAGAGAGGCTTAAGCTTATCTCGATCTCTCCACACCTCTCGGCTGCCGGACCCCGAGGCCCCGCTGGAGAGCTGGTAAACTGTTATTGTATCCGGTCAGACCTGGCCAGTGGAACGCACAGGAAACTCAACTGATCCCAGATCAATAGACATGTCAACAGTTAATCTCATTCTGCCCATCTCCCCCCAACCACTCCTCACACACACAGAAACAAATACACACAGAAACAAACACAAACAGGCGTGAGTGCGTTTACACACACTGAGACACATGTCCAAATCCAGGACGCTTTCCCCTTGCCTCTCTCATTCTTGCCATATTCCTCATTATTTCTCATTTTACCTATTATGTTTTTTTCCCATGTTCATCTTTCTTTAGTGTGTATCGTTGCTGTTTGAGCATGAAAAAGCTCTATATCAGTGTCAGTGTTTCTGAACTCTCCGAAACTCATAGTAGTTCTGAGTTTCTTCCGGGAGCGAACACGTCACAAACATTCCTCATTAAAATAATTAATGCGCAGGATAAAGGGGCGGGGCCTGGTTGAGTTCAGTTAGTAGTGTTTTGAAATAGCGGTTTGAAAAGGGGCGGAACATTTCCCAAACACACTCAAAGTGCTTGACCAATCACAACCAAGTGTGACACACAAGGCAAAGAAAGGTGAAGCCAAAGCAGCGCTGAGCAGCCCCCTGGTGTCCGGCTACAGTATAGCTCATAAACCCGCACTCTCCATGTAATCGAAATCGGGATGCGAGCCAAACTAAAATAACAACTTAAAGCTTCTTAATTTGTGGTTTCTATCATTTTATGGAGTTTATGTTTGTTTTTGTTTTTTTGGTCTAGTTATCTGATGCAATAAAAACACGGTGTCACGTCATGATTGACAGCTGTGCTTGCGAATGAGTATCGTGTGGGCGGGACATTGATTGATGAACTACTGTGCAGACTCGGGGTATGGATGGCGTAATCGAGAAATGGGATATTTTGGCTTCATTTTTCTATGGAGGAAGGAAGTGGAGGCTCGCTGTCCATATTTTCTTACAGTCTATGATCACAACACACTGCTCCAGCCGACCAATCAGAGCACAGTGTGCCTTTCAGAAGGCGGGGCTTCATAGAGACAGGAAGTAAACAGAGCGCTACTGACAGACTGGAAAGAAGAGGAGCGGCAACAATGGAGAATATGAGGAAAATAATCAACATTCAAGCAGAAAGCCTGTTCTAGTAAGAGCACAAACACACATCAAGACTTTGTAAAGGGCGGTCAAGAGGTCTTTCTTTGACTCAGTGAATTGCATTATAACCCAAAATAAAGCTAGAAGGACTGAAAATATGTCAGCTTTTTAAATTCCACAATGAGCCAAAAGGAAAACATGGACCGCTGATATGAATCTCAAAACGACGATCCAAGATGAAAGTGCTTGTTTAGACTTGATTTCTCTGTTCTCCATGTTAGTCCGTTTCAGGATAATGCCATCTGAAGAGTGTGTGATATTAGTTTAAAGGCACACACATCTACTGCACTTCAGCAGTTTGTGGAGGAAAAACACAACACACACACACACACACACACACACACACACACACACACACACACACACACACACACACACACACACACACACACACACACACAGACACACACACACACACACACACAGACACACACACAGACACACAAAAACAGAGTCTCAACCTTATTTGAGATGGAATGAGAAATGCTTATTTGTCTAAATGCATTATTTGCCTTGGAAAAATGGGAAATTGTATATATATATATATATATATATATATATATATATATATATATATATATATATATATATATATATATATATACATATATAAAAAGATGTCAAATTCCTCCTCTTACCCATTAAATTGCCAAAAGTATATTTCTTTAGCTCAAAGCAGTAAACAAATCTCAACCATTTTTCCCTGTCTCTTTTTTCCCTTGACATCCTTTTAGTTCATCTTTTTAAATGTTTTTCCACAGGCGAGTAGATCAAATTGCCATTTTTTCCCTCTTCGCTTGTCTTTGTGAATTAATTCAAATAAAATGAGAATCCCTGATGTTTGAAGAATTTTTTATTATAAACGGAGGCTAATCTTTAACTTCAGAGTTCTGGTAAATGAAAGCATCATATTCTGCTCTTCTCATAAAAATGAAAATGACATTGAATACGAACTGGCTTGTCTGCAGTTAACAGTAATTGCTGAAAAAAAAAATCAACTGAAAAGACTTTGAAAGACTACAATTAAATGCAAATGTTCCCTGACAGCAAACAGGATTTCAACAAGACTTATGACTTGAAAATAGAGTTTCTATAAAGGCTGAATAATTCTGCTGAGTTGAAGCGTTTGTGCGGATAGTTGTGCCATCGGGGGAAAGCAGCGCTCACTTTGAAAACTTTGAAAACATTCATTTAAAGTATCACAGTCCTTCGATATTTCTCAGTAAATTAATTCAATCATAATCATCTGCTTATATGCATGAATGTTCGTCATCTGAGAGCAGAGCTCAATAAAGAGAAGAAATACACACAATAACGCAACTCTAACAAACTATATCTAGTCAACATTTCAAAGTCGAGGGATGATACTTTCCACAAAAAATGACTTTTTTAAATCTCTCTGAATTTATGTGATCAAAAATCTGAAAATGTGTGAAGTATTATTACAATTTAATATAAAGCTGAGTCTTTAGCATCATTACTCCAGATACTGTATATAGGAAGGCAAATGTAAACGTTGTGTTTGTGTGTGTGTGTGTCTCTTCCCTCTGGGCTGTACAACAGAATAAATGTGTCAGATTTCATAAGCTCAGGTCTGATTCATTGAGCGAGGCCAATGACATGACCAACTTTCATTTATTAGCTCTGTTACTCCCCAATCTATACACACCTAAAGGCATGTGCCTCTCTCTCACACACATCCACACACACACTCCTCACACACACACACACACACACAGCTGTTCAGACTATGAGAGATGCTGTAACTCTCAGGGGTGTAACTCATTTAATATGGTCTCTGCTGAAGATGAACAGGAGGTGGAGAAGTGAATGGGAATATCTCCGGCTATGAGACGTCCACCGACCTGACAGACTGGAAGATGACCTCAGACTGTGGATGATGGGTAAATAGTGTTTATACTGGACTGTGAAATCCATTAGCAGAATTTTCATTAGAATTAATAACTAGCAACATTGGCCTGGCTCGTGTAATCTACTATAATTAAAGGAATAGTTCACTCAACTATGAACATATGTTGTGTATGATAGTTTGCACTGTAAAAATGAATATGCTTTATCTAATAAAAAAATGCATAGTTAACAAATTAGTATTGAGTAATAATTAATCAAATTAATTCCTTAAAATTTAACCATTTAAAATGAGTAAAACGTACAACAACAACCAAAAAAACATACATTGAAGTCACCATTATGATGATCGGTGTTTGTTTTAAAATGACGGTTTTCTCCTTCAGTGATTCTGCTTGTTAACATCAGGTGTCTTCAATGTTGGCAATATAAAATAAGGAGTTCTTAATTAATATTTGACGTCTGTCTGTTAGTGCGATATTTTTGTTATTTTTTGGTGTAAACTTTACTCATTTTAAATGGTTTACTTTTAAGGAATAATTTGATTATTTATTACTCAATTCTAATTTGTTACATTTAATTAATAATATTGCTTGTAATCTGTTGCCACAATTCTATTGATTAAATAAAGCATAATTATTTTTGGGCTGAAAACTTATTCAACTCTAATACAGCTTGGTGCAATTTATCTACAATCCATTGAAGAAAACAACACTTGCCAATGACTTCTATCGTTTATCAGTTTTATTATAGAATTATCTCTATTATGATCTTGGCGTTCATCTGTTTTTATTTGTTGTTGCTGTATGAAAAGCAGCAGGACAGACAATCAGTGTAACATCTTTTTTTTTTTTTTTTTTTGCTGAGAAAGTCATATGGGTTTGGAACGACATGAAAGTGTGTAAATATGACATACTTAAGAGTTTTGGCGTGAAATGCTTTTATTTTTCTGTAATTTGTTTTATACGAGATAAAGGAGAGAGAATTATTTTTGGACACATGCAAGGATCTGCATATAGGAGAGGGAGATGGGTCACAAACCAGCTTGCCAGTGCCCGACCCGTGCCCGCTCAGACTGGCAGAGCCGCTGGTGCCCGGGCACTGCTGGAGAACAGGTTCACACAGCCGATGTCATATGGGGAAATCAGCCTCATTTATGCATGAAGACAAACACTGCAGTCTCCTCATCTCCTTTCCATGCTGTTTCTCAAAATGATCATTGTGCATCTTCTCACGTCCTCACACACACACACCTCTACGATCACTGGAGGCAGGATTTGGGGAACAGACACACGTTTTCCTGCACCAGCCCTTTCATTGTTTCCACCGCGTCTCCGTCGATCACATCTATGTCTCCGTGTTAAATTGGGTGACTGCGGATCAGAGCGGGACAAACCCTCGCGTGTACGCCCAAACCAGGAAATCCAAACATAACCAACCTCATTAATTTCTCCTATCAAACACGCCTCGCCTGACGAAATGCAGGAGCTCCCAAAGTCTCGCGCTCCTCCAGGAAGATCAAAACCAGCTCGGCTGATTAATAGCGAACACTGGAGGAACACCAGAGAAGAACAGAGACACCGGCACGCTGATGAAAGCAGATCGAGATGCTATCGACAGTAGCGGATCAGACAGATGCATGCTGGGAGTCAGGTGCTCATGAATACACACTTGGCTTGACAAAGGAGAAGAGGCGTGTTGGAAGACGATAGATATGCACAATGTGCACTTTATAAGATCTCCAGATAAAGCTTTTCAGGTTAATGTTCGCTCTAAAAAATGCTGGGTTGTTTGAAATCCAATTCTTGGGTAAAATATGGACAAACCTAGCCATTGGGTTAAAAAAAAAATATTTAAAAATGTAACCCAATGGATGGGTTTGTCCATATTTGACCCAAACTTGGGTTAAAACAACCCAGCATGTTTTAGAGTGTTGGACAACACTCTAAAATGCTGGGTTGTTTCAAATCAAATTTGGGTCAAATATGGGCAAACCCAAATGTTGGGTTAAAAATTTAATTATAAAATTTACAGTTGAAAGTGAAAGTTGAAGTTGGGTTCAAATTTCAAATTTTATATTTTTAACCCAACATTTGGGTTAAAACAACCCAGCATATGTCATGCAGTGAATGTCATGCAGACAAAAAGCTCCCGTGGTGCAGCTTCGCCAAAAACACAATATTCATCTATATTAATGAATGAAAAATCATGCTACTTAAAAAAATAATAATAATTAGAACACTTTTAAACAATAATTGGGATTTATAAACAACAAAAAGTTTGTTCAAAAAGTGAATTCTGTTACACTGGGTTTACATTTTTATATATAATACACACACTCGCACACACGTGCACACACACTTGATTATTTTTTTTGGAATGACCAAAAATGATTAAAACAAAACAGCATCCAAATATTCACAAAGAGCCCATTATGATTCACCTGACAATACACACATTCAACAATAGAGCAACCAAATGAATATATGAATAAATAGACTACACTCTAAACAGCACTGGGTTGTTTTAATCCCAATTTTGGGTCAGAAAATGGACAAACCCAAATGTTGGGTTTTCAACAAATTTTTAAAATTACATTTTTAACCCAACATTTGGGTTTACACACACACACACAACAATCCCCCTATCACTGTGTGTCAAGGTAATTAAGTTTCTTAAAATAACATAATCTGACCTTTTAATAAAAAAGCAAAATCAATTCATTTCAAATGTCATGTGGACATTCAAATGAAACATGTCAATTTTAAATGTGTTGATGATGAAGATGCGTACACTCGTATATGTAGCTGTAAATAGGGTTGCTGTTTGATGAAAGCACATCCTGAAAAGAACGAAAGCTTTCCGTGTTAATGTTGGACAACACATTGTACAGACGAGCTGCAAACTAAGTTTCAGGAAGTAGGCCAATCGCCTGGAAGAAACATCATGCAGTGGTTCACCAAGCTCATCGACCGCTTCTCCACACACTAACCTGCATGGAAGTGCAGGAAAGCATCGTCAACAACCTTGCATAACATGACAGGGAACGGTTAAAGCAGGTCCCTGATCTGAAGACGAGTTCAGTGAATCAATGAGCTCTTGTGTCTTGCTACACACATATCGCGTTTGTCATTCGGCACATCACAACGATTGTCCCACAAGGAACTTTTGTTTTCCTCTGACACATTCTGAACTAAACTGACATCTGTGGCATGAATGACACACAGCAGAGTCCGAAACCATACTCAAACAAACTAACGGCATGTTTAATGTGCGTCAGACCACTTCACAGGCCGTTTAATGCCGTATCCTCACACAACAGAAGCTCTGGGTGAAGCTGTGGACACTTGAGACCATAAATCCCTCTCAGACAGAGCAGCTTTTGTGTTCTCCAGTATCAGCGTCCCTCCCTGACCCCTTCATGAGTCCTCACACACCCTTCAGGCCCTCCACCGCGCACACCGCATGATGTCACAGCAGACGACCTCCGCTGGAAGCCGATTGGCCGAGGTCCCAGCCAGCCATACTGTGGGAGACATGTCTTCAAGCGTTTTGGAGGAACGGAGAGATGAAAGACCTGAGGCCGTGTTCGAGGAATCACGACGTGTGAGGTCACTCGCTGACACACAGGAAGTAGAAAGAGCTTCTCTGTGTGAGGATGGCCTCTGATGAATGAACTAAAGAGGATTCGTTCTGCTCGGTTTTTCATTTGATGTAGACAATCATTTGGAACCAGAAGTGCAGGCAGAAGTGCAGATTTTCCATTAGGGAAAGACACACACATGGGTGGTCCAATAGGCACATTAAAAACGGCTTTTATAGTTCCATATTATTTCAAAACTAAGTAAACAAAATAAGGCAGCATTATAGCATAGTGATGTCCTCAAATACTAGACTTAGACTAGACTACACTAGAATAGAGTAGAATAGAGTAGAATACAATAGAATGTTACACTTTATTTTAATGTTCTCTTTTGAACATTATGTTGACTATAAGTAACTTTGTAACTACATGTGAACTAGCAGTCATTCGAGTATTAGTAGACTGTCTGCAGTAATCTCTGCTAACACTTTATTCTGATAGTTCACCAACAGATATTACACTGACAATCAGTAACTACATAACAACTACAAGTAAACTTATTCTAACCCTAAACCTAAAAGTCTACTAAAACTCTACAATCACTCTATTGAGAGTCAGTAGGCATGTAGATGCAATATTACTTATAGTCAACAGAATGTGTTAAAGGGACCATCAAAATAAAGTGAAACCAAATAGAATAGAATAGAATTTTACACTTTATTTTAATGGTCTCTTTTGAACATTCTGTTGACTATAAGTAACTTTGTAACTACATAACAACTACATGTAAACTTAGTCTAACCCTAAAAGTCTACTAAAACTTTACACACACTCTAATGAGAGTTAGTAGACATGTAGAGGCAGTATTATGTATAGTCAACAAAATGTGTTAAAGGGACCATCAAAATAAAGTGAAACCAAAATAGAATAGAATAGAATAGAACAGAACAGAATAGAATTTACACTTTAATTTAATGGTCTCTTTTGAACATTCTGTTGACTATAAGTAACTTTGTAACTACATAACAACTACATATAAACTAATTCTAACCCTAAACCTAAAAGTCTACTAAAACTCTACAAACACTCTAATGAGAGTTAGTAGACATGTACATGCAATATTAAGTATAGTCAACAGAATGTGTTAAAGGGACCATCAAAATAAAGTGAAACCAATAGAGTAGAATGAATGGATTAGAATAGAATAGAATAGAATAAGAAATAGAATAAAATTTACACTTTACTTTAATGGTCTCTTTTGAACATTCTGTTGACTATAAGTAACTTTGTAACTACATAACAACTACATGTAAACCTATTCTAACCCTAAAAGTCTACTAAAAACTCTACACACACTCTAATGAGAGTTAGTAGACATGTAAAGGCAGTATTATGTATAGTCAACAGAAATGTGTTAAAGGGACCATCAAAATAAAGTGAAACCAAATAGGTAGTAATAGAATAGAATAGAGATAGAACAGAATAGAATATAATTTACACTTTATTTTAATGGTCTCTTTTGAACATTCTGTTGACTATAAGTAGCTTGTAACTACATAACAACTACATATGAACTAATTCTAACCCTAGAACCTAAAAGTCTATCTAAAACTCTTACAAACACTTAATGAAGAAGTGTAGTAAGCATATAAATGCAATGCTAAGTATAGTCAACAGAATGTGTTAAAAGGGACCATCAAAAATAAAGTGAAACCGAATAGAATACAATAGAATAGAATAGGTATGGATGAAGTCAGAAAAAGTGGTCATAATCATTTCCAAAACTGTGTTTTTGGTCTTATATAATTCCAATGCCACAGAATGGTTAACATATACCATTAATTGATATGGTTCTCAACGAAAAATGTCCATGAAATATATGATACTACAGTCGACAATTATATTATTGTTCTTTATTTAAGAACTGAAAGTCGTGCATGGTTCTCCAGAGAGAACACCCTTTCTGTCTCCACCAGCACTACCATAACTCTATTGTATCTCTACATGTCTGAGCACTGTGATCAAAACTGACGGAGGATGAAAGCTGAAGTTTAACTCCAGCCAAGATTATGCCACAGCATATCTCTGTCTTATCTATGCATCGCATCACACTCCAAGAGAAAATGGAAGGAAGGACAGATGAAATAAATAGCAGCACTGAGGTAAAGTGTTTGCTTTACTCAGATGACAGCAAGAAGAAGCTGTAACTGATCCGTCACAAACATCTGCTTCCACGTTACAAGAAGAAGATTTAAGACTGTTTGGACAAGAGGAGAGAGAATAATGTTCTGTCATTGAGGCCGTTGATACAGTACCAAAAATGTGTTAATCAAAATATATTATATTCAATCAAAAATGTGTTTATCAAAATGAATCACATTCAATCTTTTTAAAGCCCCTTTCAGTCTTTATAATTTTATACAGATTTAGATCTAATTTTAGTCTTCAACCTGTCACTTTTGTTGCAGTTCAAAATGGAGAAATGTATTTTGTGTCCAAACATTTATTCGTTTTAAACATGTACCAAATTTAAGTAAAGTGATTTAATTACGCTCATGCTTTCAGAGACAATACAACCATTCAAAGTTTGCGGTTGGCTTGTTTTTTTAAAAGTTTTTTTTTCTTTAAATATATTTATTTGATCAAAAATAAAGTAAAAAAAATATTCCTGTGATCAAAGCTGAAATGTTTCAGCATCATTACTCCAGTCTTCAGTGTCACATGATCCTTCAGAAATCACTCTAATATGATGATCTGATGCTCAAAAGACAGTTAATGATTATTAGCAATGTTGAAAACAGTTGTGCTGCTGCAGATTTTTGTGGAAGCCATGATTTATTTCCCTCACGTGAATATTAACACACGCACACACACACCCATTCTGCTCCGATCATGAGCCATCAGGTGCTGCTGCAGGACGTCCCATTCCCTCCACACTTGGATTAACACTTCCCTCTCTAAACACACAGGTATGCTCTCTCACTCCATCTCTCTCTCTCTTCTCCCCCTCAGTGAACGGTGTATCTGTCTGTTTGAGAGTCTGCAAACAGCTCCCTGTGGGAAAGACCATCAACATGCCTTCCTGGAGCTGTCAAGCAATGCCAAGGTCATCGGGCTCCATTTCCTTCACAGCTGATTAAAATGTGTACCCTAATGAGCAGTGTAAGTTACTTTGGATTCAAGCATACTGCCAAATGCATGCATGCCAATGTAACCCACGCTGTAAGCCTGAGTCCCTGTCCCAATATCAACACTACAGAAGTGGACACTTGAAAGTGCACTTAGCGGAGTAAGTGTGCAAGGCACGGAAGCTGTGAAGAGCAGAACTGGGACAGTTTTACACACGTCACTTCATATCTTTTTTTAACTCTTAGCAACCTTTGTTAATGTCATTCATATGTAAAACAGTTTTTGGCTCTAGATAAATAGGATGAGTGGGACCAAGGGCAGAAGTGTGAATGTTAGAGCCAGGCCTGAGACTCTGGACAGTTGCGCCTCGTTTCTCTTATTGAGTCATGTGTTACGTATGTCTGTATCTACAAGATTCCAGCCACTGGCCTGAGTCAGGCCGTTACACATGCACGAACAGGACGCATGAGATTGCAAATGGACAGAGATGTTGTTGATAAGGCTGGTCACAGGTTGTGTTGTTGTATAAATCTAACAGCAAGGCCAAAGCTTTTGTGTTTAACAGAGGGGGCAAGGCCGATCCCATCCGACCCCTGTGGAGGAGGAAAACCCAAGAAATAATGTGCGGCCAAACACACTACTGCGCTGAAAATGACCGAGATTCTCACCGTATCTGTACATTCGGTTGCACATTACATGAAGGTGAAAGCAGTTCCACTCCTTCTCTTCTACTCTATTCTCTATTTCTATTCTCTCTCTCTCTGCTTCTACTGCCATGAATTTCTACTCTACTCTACTCTATCTCTATTCTACTCCATGTTATTCTATTATCTATTGGATTCTTGTCCTCTTTCATGCTATCTTCACATGCTACTATGTGCTCTTTCTCTCTGCTATGCTATTTATTATGTTCTCTGCTTCCATGTTTCTATGCTTTGCATGCTCTTGTGTACTCTCTCTTTCTCTCTCTATACATGATTTTTCTTCTCTTCTCTCTATTCTCTCTCTTCTCTTCTCTTCTATTTATTCTATTCCATGTTATTCTCTCTATAAATTATATCCTATTTTCATGTATATTACCATGCTATTATGCTATTATGCTATGTATTTATATTTGTTCTATATATTCATGCTATTCTATATTCCATGCTATTTATGCTATTCTATTCTCTATTATTCTATTCTCTGTATTCTAATAGCAATACTCATTAC